>JAVXUP010004156.1:0-39922 GCA_033070095.1 Escallonia herrerae | reverse complement strand
TATCCCACATCTCGTAGTCTTGAGACTCTAAGTAGATTTTCATCTTAACTTTCCACACACTATAATTGGTCCCATTAAACAATGGAGGCCTAGTGGTAGAACTACCCTCCATACCCCCAGCGTAAGCCATGATCGATTAACTCTCTTGGCGTTACCCAATATAACAAGAGCCGAGGCTCTGATACCACTTGAAACCAATAAAATAACCCTAGAGGGGGGGTGAATAGGGTTTTAAGACTACTTTAAAAATTAACAAACAACAAACCTCAATCTCAATAACTCAAATAAGCAAACAACCAATCTCAACACAAATGTAAGACGATAATGTAAAGAGAGAAGGGTTTAGAGATACTTGACAAGGAGAATTAAATGGTTCGGCTTGATATACCCACAAGCCTACGTCCACCCCTTCAAGGAAGTCCCTTGAAAGGCCCTAGAATCCACTAGTATGATCTTCCTTACGGGTCAAGATCGAACCTCTTACAATCCCTTGATGCTATGCCCACATCAAGAACAAGCTTTGACAAACCCAAAGCTTGACAACCCCAAGCTTTGATACAAGAACCTTTCAATGAAGAAATGTGTACAAGATTTCACTCTCAAGAAGTAGATGAGTACAAGTTTAAGCACTAGAACAAGAGAGATGAGTGTATGATGACTTATGAAAGTGTATATCTCTCAAATGTAAGCTCACAATAAATGCTCTCTTGAAAAGGATGAGAAATCAATGAAACAAGAGAGATTTGAACAATTGCTTTGATCTTTGAGAATATGAAAGATAAGAGAGCTTTGAATGCAATTGATGAATCAAAACTATGCCCAAGATGAGTATTTATAGAGGTGGGAAAGAATATGACCGTTTGGAGTTAGGTGGTGCATTAAATGCGCCAAACGGCTATTGCAGTCGACTGCAATGTCCCATTGCAGTCGACTGTATTCCCAAAGTAGCCGTTGGAAATTCAAATTTCCAACTTGCAGTCGACTGTAATCCCAATGCAGTCGACTGTAATAGGCTACTGGAAGTATTGCAGTCGACTGCATTCCAATGCAGTCGACTGTAATACCTCACTGCCCAAGTTGCAGTCGACTGCAATCCAATGCAGTCGACTGCATTCCAGAAAATGCAGTTTCTTAGTTTTCAAAGAATGAAAAACTTTTATGCATGCAAGGGAAACCTATGGGCAAATTCTAGGTATACAGTCATCGTAACGATCATCTCTCTACGTCTAGTTTACAAAGAAGGAAATAAAGCATAGTAAAGTTCAATCGACGAAATCCTTCTTTGATGCGTTCCGTTGAGAGTCTTTAAACGATTTGCTCGTCTAATTTTCCATTTGCATGAGTGTGAGATTGTTCCTATTGCTTCATCAACTCAATGCATGTTAGACAGCATAATCATCAATGTTAGTTATCATCAAAATCAAATATAATCCTAGGTTAAATAACCATAGGGTTAACACCCCCCTTTATCTCTCTTCTCCTCCCTTTCCCATTAATTCCCCTCCTCACATCACTTTCTTCCTTTACTCACCAAAAATCAAAACTTTTTTTTTTCTTTCTTTCTCTCATCACTCCCTAAGTCCACCCCCTCACACATCCATTGGCATCCCCCCTCCCTTTTTTCTTCTTCTTCTCCCCTCTCTTTCATCACTACTCATTTTTTTTACACTACTTCATAAATATCCCATGCCTTATACTCTCACCTCCTACCTTTCACTCCACAACACTTAACATTTTTTTTTCCTATCCAACCAAAACCAAGCACCAATATGCCAAATTTTTTTCTTCTACCATAAAAATTTTGTGCTTTAGGATGACACTTCTTCACCCCGTTACCTATTTCCTCACTCTTCCACACTTAGAATTTTTTTTTGCAACTTTGACAAAATTTGCACACCAAGGCTTTAGTAAGTGGTGAATGAGGTGGCTCGAGCCAGCTACTCTTCATCCTCATCATGTAGTGACGACGTCAACGACTCTCAGACCACAAAACATCAAAAATCTTGCTGAGTGTTTACGCGTGCGGCGCCTGCTCGGGTTGCCCCTCCGTGCACACCACACGCAGGGGGCTTATGTTCTAACCTACTTTGGTCACACCTAGGGGCCCACCAGGGGTCCCATTTTGCGTGACACGTCATATATTCAACGCAACTTTGGCACCATCAAGAATTAAAAAAATGTGCAAAAGTAGACTTGGCACGACTCTGACCTTATGGGGGTCAGCCACCTCCCTTGACAAGAGGGGGTAGGCCACCTACCTTGACGAGGGGGTCGACCACCCACCTTGACGATTGTCAACCATCGTTCGCAGCTGCGCCTTGTCTCCCAAGTGCCGGCTTCGTGGCCACCTCCCTAGACGAGAAGGGTCGGCCACCTCCTTTGATTCGGGGGGGGGGGGTTGGCCACTTACCTTGATGATCGTCAACAGTCGCTCATGGCCTCCCGTCATCTCCGTGATGACTGTCACTCACGGCCTGGCATCGTCGCCATGACGACCGTTGCTCAGGGCCTCACGTCATCTCCGTAACGCTCGCCATTGCCCGTGTACCGGCTTCGCTGTGCCCGTCACCAACACGCCGACTCCACGGGGGCCCATAGCCCGTGGTTGCTCGCAGCCTCCACGACACCCGCCGTCGTCCATGCGCTGACTATACGGCACCCGTTGTCCATGTTGCACGCTGTCTTCATGGCGCCTGTGAGCTGACTTTACAGTGCTAATTGCTTGCGGCCACACGCCGTCTCCGTGACGCCCACCGTGGCTCTTGCGCTGACTCCACAGCGCCCGTCATTCGCGGTCTCTTATCATCTCCATAACCCCCTTCCGCCGTACCCATGCGCTGCGCCGCTGATATCGCCGTGCCCCTTGGCTCTCTATCACACTACCAGGCCCCCGGCACCATACAATTTTTGCTGCATCCATGCGCTGCGCCGCTGATACAGTCGTGCCCCTGGCACCATACACACTCCCACACCCATGCGCCATGCCGCTTATACAGTCGTGCCCCCCGGGCTCTTCATACTTCCACGCTCCCTGCATTGGTCCATCCTTTCACCACACCATGTGCACCTTGACTTGCTTATGGAACATGCTTCGACTCACTCTCTGGAATGTGCAGCATCCCGCGGGATAAGCGACTCCTCTGGGACACTATCTCCGCCAGAAAGCTTTTTAACTCCCCTTCGGCCAGGTAAACGGCTCATCTGGGATGCTACCTCAGCCCGTTGGGTAGACGATTCCTCTGGGATGCTACCTTGATGTGCTTCTAGTGCTCGGGCATGAGGACTCACCCGCGGGGATAGGCGACTCCTCTGGGACATTATCTCTGCCAGGGAGCTTTTCAACTCCCTTTTAGCTGGGCAGACGGCTCCTCCGGAATGCTACCTCAGCCCGTCAGGTAGACAGCTCCTCCGAGATGCTACCTTGATGCGCTCCGAGTGCTCCAGCACAAGGAATCACCATCAGGGATAAGCTTGCTCTTTAAGACACTATCTCTGCTAGTGAGCTCTAAGGTTCCAGCACGAAAACTCCCCTTTTGCCAGGTAGATGGCTCCTCCGGGATGCTACCTCGATTCGCGAGATAGGCGACTCCTCTGGGATGCTATCTCCGCCAGGGTGTCTGCGTGACTAATCTATGCTCCAGCACTAGGGGCTTCATCAGTACCCCTAGGGACTATGACCCCTGGGTCACTCCGAGATGGGAGCAGGTCTCCATAGGGCATCCCGCCTAGTCTGCCTGGCTGTTGGGCATCGGGTCTTCCCCATTGCTGCCAGGCCTGTGAGACTCTGCAAGGGCTTGGACTGGTGGCTAGATCAAGGGTGTTCTCTGGCCACACTAGCACTGTGGGAGCCAGTCTTTCTAGACAGATAGAGCGACACTGTGAGGAGCAGGAAGTGTATGCAATCCGACAGTCCTACAGAGAACCAGTATTTTTGGACCCCCTGGTGACGTGTCACTCCTAGGCACGCTTTTGCCTGGGACCATGATGGCACAGGCACACTTTTACTTATAAATAGTGCACTTTAGATTTCATTAACAACATAATTATCTCATTTGACAAAATCACTTTCTCACTCTAGAACTCAAAAGCTCTAAAATTCTAGAGAGAGAAATATACAGGACCTTGACTCTGGACCTAAGCATCGGACTATGACTGTCGTCGTGTATTCACCTTGCGCCATCACCCTCGTAGAACTGCCACCCTCAGGCTCTGTTTGGAAAGCCCTTGGTCTCTTGCTCCATCCTTGTTGTGTTCCATATCACCATATATGGCATTTGACTCAGACTGCATACCCTGTGGCACCTTCACGTTGACTGCGAACCCACTTTCCTTGCCATCATAACTTTAAATCCTTTTCAACTATCAGATTTACGAATAACTTTATCATTACTGCAGTTTCAATTAATAATAATTGTACAGTTATTTGTTGATAGTGTGGTCCCGCCCTAAAAATACAGTCAATTTTTTATTTTACCAAAAGATTCTAAAAGATATACATTATATTGATAAATCTTTACACCCATTATGGTAATCATATACTAAAATAAAATAAATATGAATCAAGTGTTATATTATTTTTATCGTTTCAATCTCAATAATAACATCATTTTTTCTCTTTTGATGTTAATATTATTTTTTAGATATATGAATTTTTTGTTCATATTAGAGAGTGGTTTGAAGGATACATGCAGTAGTTAAAGTTAAGTCATAATCTATTCGTTTATTATTTAGTGAGTTTCATTTAGCTTAAAATTAGTTTTTTAATTATATAAAGCTTATTGATATAGAAATTAACTTATCAAGAAATAAGCACCCCATTCAAAATAATATTTGAGACCTTTAGAGACACTTATAATGTTTATAATATTTTACATTGAAAATATAATTTGATGACATATCATATTTTTACATCTTTAAGTTCTTAAATGTTCTCAACTATAGTAATTAAGAATAATTTGATTTGGTTGCACCTTTTTTCTTCGAATTCATATGTGATTTCTTTTTAAAATTTTATTTTTGCTTATATATCTACTTTTTTTTACCATGCTATCATATCAAATCAAAAAAATTATCCTATAATTTGATTAATGATTTCATATATTACATAGATAATTTTTGCAATGATGATGTTATGTGTGAATACATATACATTTAGTAAAATATAATAAATTTAAATTAATTGTAACATAAAATTTTTGTTCTAAATATCCTATGTTTTTTTTATTTCCTAAACACAAGATTTCTTATCTTCATATAAGAGAGTTAGTTTTAAGAACATGGTAGTCAAAATCAAATCCAAAAAAATAAGCATATTTAAATAAGGATCACGTCCAAAATGATAATTGCATACCTTTTGATACATTGGAAAATGATAATTGCATACCTTTTGATACACTGGAATGTTTTGTATATAGTTTTAAATCATTTTCAACTATTAGATTTATGAATAATTTTTACCATTATTATAATTTTAGTTAATTATAATTATACGGTCATTTGTTAGTCGTGCGGTCGCACAAAAAAAAATTACGTCAAATTTTTTACTGTACCAAAAAGATTCAAAATGCTATATATTATATTGATAAATTTTTACAATAACCATGGTAAGCATATACTTCGGTTAGCGTATATTAAAATATGATAAATATGAATCAATTGCTAAATTAATTTTATTATTTCAACCTCAATTGTAACATCATCTTATTCTCTCTTCTAAGTCTAATATGTTATTTTCATTTTGTAGATATATGGAATTTTATGTTCATATTAGAGAGTGGTTTTAAGGATACAACGGTTAAAATTAAGTCATAAGAAGTTAGTTCATTAATTAGTTAAAGTTTCAGAATACTTAAAATTAGTTTTTCAAATATATAAAGCTTATCAATATAAAAGTTAACTTATCAAGAAATAATATAAAGATGAATCAATTGTAACATCATTTTTATTGTGTCAATCTCAATTGTAACATCATTTGTTTTTTTTTTAATCTAATATTTTATTTTAATTTTTAGGTATAAGGATTTGTATATTCATATCAGAAAGTAGTTTTAAGGATACAATAGTTAAAATTAAGTCCTACTAAGTTAGTTCATCAATTAGTTGGAGGTTCAAAATGTTTAGAATTAGTTTTTCAACTATATAATTACTAATATGAATGTTAACTTATCGACAAATAAGGACCCCATCTAAGATAATATTACTTTTATTTTAATGATATATGAATTTTTATATTCATATTGAAAAGTGATTTTGAGGATACAGTACTCAAAATTAAGTCTTAATAAGTTAATACATTAGTTAGTTAGAGTTTTAGAAAGTTTAGAATTACTTTTCAATCATATAAGGCTTCCTAATGTAAAAATTAACTTATGAAAAAATAAGGACCTCATCCAAGATAGTATTTTAGGCTTTTAGTGACACTTATAAAATTAGTTAGAGTTTCAGAATGTTTAGAATTGATTTTTCAACTATATAAAGCTTACTGACGTGAAATTAACTTATCAAAAAATAAAGAACCACATTCAAGATAATAGTATTATTTTTGTTTTTTATATATATGAATTTTATATTCATATTAGAGAGTGATTTTGAGGATTCAATACATAAAATTAAATCCTAATAAGTTAGTCTATTAATTAGTTAGAGTTTCAGAATGTTTAAAATTATTTTTTCAATTATATAAGGTTTACTAATATAGAAATTAATGTATCAAGAAATAAGGACCATATTCAAGATAGTATTTCAGACTTTTAGTGACTCTTATAATGGTTATATTTCTATTTCACATTGAAAATATAAAGTGATGACGTATCAAGTAAAGAAACTATTTTTGCAATGATGTGTCGCGTAAAGAAGGTCTTGATTCGCTTATTATATATTATATAGATATATAGATTACACCCATTTGATCTCGGCATAAACATCATCCACGCCCTGATGTTCATCCTCCCCAACAGGGACCCTGCCAGTAGTATAAGCATGATGGCCGCAAATACGCACTGGAACCACACCATCGTGACCACGAGTTAAAGTGTGTGGTCATGGCCATCTCTACCTCGCCGTTGTGACAGTGTTGGGTGGTCTCCGACAATACGGCCTTCTGGATGAGGAAGTTTTAGCCTAGAGCAGGGCCGGCCATGCCCCAGAACGGGAGGAGCTAGTCGCCAAATGCCATCTTGTAGGCCTAGGTGACCTAGCATAGGATCACAGCGGTGAAGGCGTAAAGGGCCATGAAGGGCGAATTGAATGATGATGGCTAGGTGGGAGCTGCAACGGGGTGGGGAAAGGTTGGGTGTAGGGATGGGGTGGGGCGAGGTTGGGTGCGACGACGGGGAAGGGGGAGGATAGGTGCGTTGATGGGGTGGGGGGTTCGGTGGTGGGGTAGGGGATGGGTGGGTGCGATGACGGGGAGGGGGGGAGGTACAACAGTGGGGTGCGAGGGAGTTAAAGAGACAGAGAATGGATTTTTGGAATGAGGATTTTTTAAACTTTATATGGTATATACTTTGCTTATATAAAATGAAGGTAGTGTTGTTATTTTAAAAATACGTATTGATGACATAAATAAATATGTATATTTTTTTAATGGATTAGTGATGAAAGGATACGCCGGTTAGCTTTTGAAACGTTGTATCCTTGACTGTAATTTTACCATAACCTCAGGACATGGGTGTAAATAATCCTATTTTTTGTTGCAATAAAAAATTACAAAGTAAACACTGGAGTAAGAAATCTCGAAAGTATCTGCCTCTACCGCCCCGTTAAGAGCGGGTTATTTTGACTTTGACCAAGTTATGAGGCGGGTATGATAAATTTTTTTTTTAAATCTACAGTGGATTAGGGCCGCGTTTAGTATTATGCCCAACCCTCCTCATGACCCGTATCCACCCTATTGTATTTACCCTATACACCAGCCAATCTCAGTTGTCTATCCATAGATTTATACACTTTTCTCCCCAAGCCCTAGCCAATCTCAGCCGTCCATCCATAGATATATACACTTTTCTCCCCAAGACCTAAAATTTTCTATCTTCTCTTCTCTCTATGGACCTACCCGCTGCTGCCTCCTTCTTTTCTCCCTCTCCCTCACACTGTCGGCGTCCACCTCCACCTCGGTGATAGATGACCATTGTCCACCTCTGGACTTGATTGGCGATCACTGTCCACCATTAACCGTAACCACGAACTCCACCATCAACACTGCATATATCCGGATTGATTGGCCAACGAGAATGAGAAAACTGCGTCCAAGTTAATTAGCTTATGTAGTATTTACTTGATCAAATATTTCGTATGAATGCCCCAAATTGTACTGTAATATGAGTATAAAAGAGGCCTCCAAGTTTTGCTTGAATATGAGAGTTATATGTGTTTCACATACTAACAGACTCATTCTCTTCTTCTTGTTCCTTTTTGTTCTTTCAATAATCTTCATAATTTGAATATTTCGAATGCTATCGTGGGAGAATTACATCTCCAAAATTAGATTTAGTTCCTTTAAGATTATAGAAAACATAAGGTTTTTGTTTGTTTGTTTGTTTGCACCATATGAACAATGACACCTACAGTGAAGGGAAGGGCGAATCGGGAAGGGACAGGTTGGGTCGGGTTTTGAGTGCTACAGGGAAGGGAAGGGCAGGGCGGGTGGATCGGGGCAAGGTTGGGTTTTCTAAAGTTACTTAGGATCAGTTATGGTATTGTATTTACATGACCCGGTGGCGGGGTGGAGTTTCAAGGCTACCGAGGCAGGTACATATTTTGTAAGATTCGCATCTGATCCGTCTCATTGTCATTCTAAGCCTACAACTACTTCTAATATATCAGCAGGTTAATCGATCGAAGTAAATAAAAGTCTCATCTTGGTTCGTACGCAAGATGCCACTCTCAAGTATCCACACATTACACCTCATTCACTATTGCACATCATACGCTTTACCTTCTTTTGACTTTCATCTTCTTTGTCTCCAAATTTGTCATCTGGTTCTATCACCCTCCTTTCTGACCACACCTTATCAACACGAAACTGTGTTATTTTTCTTTAAGAGTTGGTTTCCCAAGAACAATTATATACCTTGTTAGTTGCTTTTTATATTTGAATGCAAATATTAATTTCTTTTAACATACGACAAAAAGAGGATATCAGTTAGGTATGATGCATGTTACTCATATATTGCTTCTTATCTTTCTACTGCGAATATGTAAATTTTAATTGTCTACTTCATTGATGAATTTTCAGATTATTTGTATGTATGATTTCTGTCAAAATATCTAAGGTTGATAAAGCAAAAACTTTCGAAAGTACGATAAAAACATAGGACATAGGTGACATAATTCTTCTTTTTATTATTTTCAAAAGGCCTAATGACCGTCTCGAATAGATTTGTGTCAGCCTATAGGACCTATGTTAAAATTGTACTCTGTTAGCTTTAAGATCACTTGTGTGATGGTGGCACATATGTTACGTGATGACTACAAGAAAAGCCTATGTTCTGTGGCGTTATCCGCTCAGTTAGAATATGCAGAGGAGCATCACTTGGTGTGGGGGTATTAAAGCTGGAAGACAAGTCTCGTTGCTCTCTCATTTGATGTATGCAGATGGCATCTTCTTCTTCTTCTTCTTCTTCTTCTTCTTCTTATTATTATTATTAATTTTTTCCATCTGTCGCAAGATGAGCTAGTTCACATGTGTGATCTTCTAGTATAGTATTGTGGTGACTAGGCCAACAAATTAATAAGCATGTTTCTAAGTCCTAATACGACGTTGGAATTGCAATCTTTCTTTTGGGGAGAACTTAATAATCGAATGGATTGAGGTCTTAGGAAATACTTTGGTAAACAACTCGATACTGAGCAGGATTGTCGGCAAATGTTTTTCTTGGAATCGATTTAGAAAATTCACGACCACTGTGTACACCATGAAATGGACTCCTATTGAATAAGGCATCCAGAGGCACGCTTATTCAATTGGTTTTTATCTTCCTTATCACTGCATGTTATGCATGTTTACAAGTTGTCAGAGTATGTAAGTGAGCAGATAGACCAAATCTTTACTTGTTTTTGTTGGCTGGTAGTGAGGATCGTCGCTTGTTTCGCTGGATCTATTGGGATCTGCTTTGCCTTCCTTAAAAGTTGGGCGGTCTAGGTTTTCAGAAATTAAAATCCAATTTTTTTTAATGAGGCCTTTTGGAAAGCAAGCGTGGCTAATTCAGACTCGACTTGAAAAGACTCTGGCTTGGCTTGGCTTGTGTGGTCGATACTGCACTAGACAGACAGGGATATTCCCGCATAGGGAAATTTTTCATGGGTTTAGCTTACTATTATGGTTCCGCATATAAGTTCTTAAAATAAGGTTTAAGCTGAGTGGTGGAAAATGGTCAAAAAATTGCTATATTACTTGATCCCACGAATTCTACCACGCCAACAAGCACCTTGTAGACCGAACAATTCAATCATATTTTTGTCTGGAACCCTACCCTACCTAGTGGCGGTGATGGACGACTACACAAGTATTGGAAAAATGGGAGTGTCATCCCAGCCTTGAGAATTGGGATGGTGATAATGGGCTCCTTGCAACAATAATAATGAGACCATGTTTAATTGGGGAGGGAATCAAAAAAATGAGGGTCAAATTGTATTCCTCCAAATAACTTAGGAAAACGCTATTTCCACGCTGGTATATTAATTCAGTCTCTCACTTGTCATTAACAGGTCAACACTTGTCAGCCGTGTATTATTAATTAAGCAGTAAAAAGAGGGTGGACATAGCATTTCCCTACAATTTATTGTCAAAGCCCAAGGGGTTCAAAGTTTATTTGTTATGACGAGTTTATCTGAAAGCACCCTTTTAACACTAGGTTTATCTGAAAGCACCCTTTTAACAAGTGAAAAAATGTTCGCAGAAGAGAGATTCAGCTATGTAACCAGAGATGTACATTTATTAGTCGTAAGAATCCCAAGAGCAACTCAGGAAGTAAAGTTTGCTTGAGAGCCTGCCAGAGCAGAAAGAAGGAGAGGTGGATGAGGTGATCTGCTGCTTTTCACCATAATCAAGCAACACACATCCTGTCTTCTCTCATCAATAGTCGGGATGATTCGGATCAGGGTAATCGTCGTAGTCAAGAGAGTCGATATCAGATGAATCAGTCATACCGTGGTAGTCATTCTTACCATACACCAGTGGAAAATCAGGAGGTGCAAGCACGTATTCAAAGTCAGAACCAACCTCTCCAGGAAAAAGTACAGTACGGAAGCCGCAGCCATCTGTGGAGTCATGAGGACGCTTCAAGTCTTTTATCCGTTCAAAACATCTGTACCCTACATCGCCGGCTAGGGTAACATTGAAACACTGCCGCAGATCAAGGGATTCCAGATGAGGGCATTTATCAAGAATGGCACGCAAGCCATCATCTGTCATCTTGTTCCCAAAGAGTTGCAAGTTGCGCAATTCAGGCATGCTTTCTGCAATAGCTAGAGCCTCGTCATCGCACTCACGCGGGTGTTCATACGAGTGAAAATTCAACTTGAATGACTTCAGCAGAGTACAAAAACGACCAGCAACTTCGATTTCTTGTTTACCGAATACCGTGAAGTAAAGGTGAAGTTCCTCTAATTGAGGTAGTTTCTTAAAAGCTTCACTGAAAGCTTCAGGTGAGATGCCTTCGTAGCAGCGTACCACTCGGAGACGTTTCAGCTGACTACATCTGACACATGAAATTGTAATAAATGTGAGAAACTACTTGCCAACATAAAGACGTGCTATCTGCACATATGCATGAATAACATACAAGCAAGCAGTTCGAATTGAGGATCTCCTAAGGGCGTAGAGGCTGGTAATTTGCACTCTACTAAGCATAAACACAGCTTCACAGTTCCACCTAGAAGAACACGAACGACTTCTGTTCTAGTTAATTTACGTTCAACCAAGCCACGTTTCTGTAAAACTAACCCTCTTGGCTACACATAAAATTCATGATATACTACAAACCCGAGTTCATGGTAAAAGGTAGTTCTTTCCAAATCCTTCTCCCAAGGTTACACATCCTACTTTCTCCCGAATGCTTAATCAACTGATGAACCAATCATGTATTGAACCCTGCCTAGCGTGAACTTGATTTTGGGGAACCTTGACGATGTCGGCTTTGCATTGTATTCAAACAGGTTTTAGGACAGTAACCACTGCCAGTATTAGTATCCAACACTTGCATCCTCCGCAACCTCGATGATGTAGGCTCTCCATTCTATTCAAGTTTTAGGACATTAAAGGCTGCCAATATTAGCATATCCCTCCCTCCCTCTCCCCACTCTCCCCTCTCTCTGCTCCTGAAGAATTGTTCTCCACAAGAGATCAAATCAACTTCTTTAAGGCAGACTGCGTGAAAAGAGTAAATTTGTCATAGCTCAGCATGTAAACTAACAGTAGACGCTGAATTCTGAAACATCTCTCCACGCTTCTATAAACATTTCTAGGTATACAGTACTGGTTTTTCAGCATGGTTTCTACACTTCTAATTCCTTAAAGAAGGTAGTGAAGCAATACTTCATCTAGTATTCAATAAGAAGATATTTCAAAATTGGCTTAAACTCCTTCGTTGTTTTTTTCCAGTGGAGTATAAACAGATAATGGGCCCACAAACCAAAGCAACTTATTTGTTTCACAACTTCATAGAATAACATTAACCTAACAGCTTATTAGAAAGGAGAACATTAAGTTATCATCATCGGATCGTACGGATGGGTATCCATCATACCTACAACTTAAGGAGCCTCAACTTTGTTTTATTTAAGTCAAGGGTGCACCTATGTCACATGGTGAACCATTACATCTGTGGCACTAATACCTAACCAACAAATCCCACGAAATTCCACAAGTATGAATTCCATTAAACATGCAAATCAATCTAAACGATTTTGATTACAACAAAAGCAACAAAGTGACCATTCTTGAGCCTTTACATGCAAGTGTATAAAACATTTGCAAGGGCTTAACAATGCAAGGACCAGACATGCATACCATACACCATGACCTCTATACACAGACAAGAGCAACGATTTACAAGAAAAGAATGTACGCATATAGCTTGGCTTGGAATATAAGAAAGCAGGAATGGACACAGCTTTGGTCGCACTAAGCATCTCGACCTCAATATAGACGCGATAGGATTGAAAAACAATGTGATAGTGGATGACGTCAACGATGTTCATTAAAACCAAAGAGGAATGCAATTCAACAACTACACATGCATGTGTCTTCCTCTGTGCGTGAGTGTGTGCGTGTGTGTGTGTCTGTGTGTGTGTGTGAGAGAGAGAGAGAGAGATTGCAGGAAGCGTCATTTCACAGCAGAATTTGTCGCTAAAAGCTACAATTCTGCCACTACAAAAGGATGTGCTCAAACATACTCAAATAGGTAATATCGTTTCATAACCGCATGTAGATGCGTCTCCGGTTAATTTAGTGAACTTCATACAATCAAAAACTCCATAACCTAGACAATAAATTAGCTAGACGTCCATTTGCTTCCGCCGCCGCAATTGTCGCTAAAAGGTGCACTTCTGCCGCTACTGCACCTTTAGCGACACAGCAGAGCGAGAAAAAGTTCCGAATGTACCTATCAGCAATGTAGATGAGGAGTTGATCGGAGCCGAAATTCTCGATGTTGATGGCCTCCAGCTGTCCGCAACTCAGATCGACGGCGTGCATCGTCATCTTCTCCAGATCGTACGGCAATGCATATGTACGACCGGAATTGCGCATGTCCACGGTCCTCCACATGGCAGGATCCTTGCAGATGTTGCGCCAGGTGGTACAGACCTTCTGTGCAGTCTCCAGTAGCTCTATCGCGCCCAGCCTGTGCAGTATTGACGCCGTCAATTCGCGAGGGAGGTCCAGCCAGTTGGGATTTCGGGCCGCCGGTGACTCCATTTGGGTTTTGCCGATAATGAATGGTAATCTTCTCACTTTATAGTAGTGCTACATATAAAAGGCGGTTGAATCCTTCAAAATACATGTACCAAAATACCCTTCTACTATCTAAAAGTCACATTCTTGCTATTCAAAAAACAACTAAAATGCCAAGGATATATATATATATAGAGAGACACTACTAGTAAAGAGCACGTGCGTTGCACGTCGATGTGATCAAGAGTAATTTTTTAGGTGATATCATTAGATTTTTTTTAATCAAAAATGTATTTAATTCTTTTGCGACTTATTTTAGATGAAAAATATTAAGGGTGGCAATCACAACCCAAATTCATTTATCCGTCCAAATCCGCCCACTTAAAAATGATCCAAACCCATCCATTTATATAATTGGGTATCAATGGGTCAAACATTCATCAACCATCAACCCATTGATTTTCATGGTTTCTTAATGGGTGCCCGTTTACCCCACCAGCAATACTTTTAATGGTTTGACTTCCGTCCGTTTTTCTCAATCTCTCACCCGTCTTCTCTTTCTTCCTGGCGGAAACCATCAAGCCCATCGTTGCTCGCCGCCACTCCTTCACCCAACGCCGTCATCTCCACTCACCGGCGACATCCATTCATCTCCACTCGTCGTCACCGCTTCGTCACCACCATCATCGCTGTCGCCACTCCCTCTTTACCCGCCAACTCTTCGTCACCACCGCTGTCACTACGCCCTCACCGAATAATTCCGGCGAAGGCATGGCCACCCTGGCTCAGATCTGGAATTAGATCTACTGGAATTTTAGACAGCTTCAGATTTTGACTTTTTCATTGAGGTGAGTTCTTGGTCACATGCTATAATATGGAACTTATAGCATTTCTTAGAGGTGGTTGCTATGGTGTGATGGTAGTAACAGTGGCTCTTTGGTGGTGATTGCGGTACTGAGGCGGTTGTCATTGCGGTTGTCGAAGTAATGGGTGTGGGCGGTAGAAATATGATCGATTGTGGAGATTATGGTAATGTCGTGGAGGCGGCGGCGGCGGCGAGCTCCACGCCAGTGATGTCATCGACACCGATCTGGTTGAGGGCAAGGACGGGCCAGCGCCGGCGGAGAGGCAGAGGACGCAGGAGTGGTTGGGGTGGAGAGGCAGAGGACGGATTGGCCAACGCCGGCAGTTTCTTTTGTGGAGGGAGGTGAGGGGGCGGTGGGTGGCATCGCAAGTGGATATGGGGAACTTGTGGTGGTGGTGGTGGTGGTGGGAGGTGGATTTGGGGAACTTGTGGTGGTGGCCGGCATTTGTCGGTGGCTACAGTGCCGGGATTGGGCGATTCGCAATTGATGATGACATGTATAATTAGGACAAAAATTGACGAAAGCTTGTTTTAGATACGACATCAAGATAAATAAGAGGCTGAATTAGATATGGGTCACTATTAGGTTAAATGAGTGGAACCAACCCAATTAAGGAATGACCCATATGACCCACAACTAAATGGGTCTAAACGGGTGAGTCACCCATTTATACCCAATCCGTTTAATCTTCACCCAAACCCAACCCACCCACCCACCCATTTTGCCACTCCTAAAAAATATATTTGATGTTCGCAATTATGATTGATTTAATATTTGAAAATCTTCTTTATAGACTGCTATATTGAAGAGATGTTTGATGTTACTACTGAAAAGAAAAGAAAAGCAAATTGAGAAATTAAAAGAATCAAGCTATGTCCTTTATTTTTGTGATCTGTTTAATTGGCCTATGATATACACTTAAAGACTTGTAATTTTCATCACTTTATTAAAAATTGGTTTGGTTTTGTGAGATTTTTAGATTTTTTTTCTATTCATGAAAACACGACAAAAATAAAGCTTTCTTTATTTATTTGAAAATTAGAATTTCATTGAATAATAAACAAGAAAGGAGAGTTGTAAATTGAATAAATTACCAAAAGTCCGAATAATTGAACAGTGATACAAGTTTCATTGTGGCAAACATCCGGCACAAGCATTCAGTAAATGGAATCAAACCTATTTGCATTTAATTTCCTAAAAATAAGAGTTTAGACATACCTCAGTAATAGAACTGTGACGTAAACTCCAGCCCAACTTGAACTTGTATGAGACTTCTATGAATTTGACAAAATATATAAGAAATCTCCGAAAAACACCAATTCATAATTATAATCTCTCCCCCCCCCCCCCCCCCAAAAAAAAAAAAAAAACTACACAAGATATGTCATATTACAAGTTATTTGTCATTCATTTACAGGTAATATGTGATCATATATGGTATTTTTAATGTGCCACAAAATATAATTGACCATTAAATCTAATCTTTTGACTAAAGTCTTCATTACAAACTTGAATCCAGCGATTATATAATATGTCAAAGTTCTTATTAATATTAAGAGCTTCGTAATTAACAAATTACTATAAAGTCTTAGCAATTGAACAGTGATACATATTTCACTGTAGCTTCACAGGCCCAAAAAATGAAGATGATTTACAAAATGTGGTGATTTTGGTAACTAAATGACATACATCATAGCAATTGAATCATGCTTAAGCAAAAATATCTAACACAATCATTCAGTAAACATGGAGCAAAATCCGGAAGAGAATATGATCAATTATTGAAGAAGAACTGTCAATGTGAAATGTAAAGCACATGGTCTTCAACTGCAATAACAGAATTAATTTTCAATTCTACTTCGTGCCATATATTAAGCCTTGTTTTTTTTCCCCATTTTTTGGTGCATATTTCATTCTTTTCTATCTTTGTTTTTTCAACAATTTTTTTCTTAACTGATTTTTCACGTCTGAGTTTAAATTTTTTTTGTTTTTTTCGGCATATTTTAGTTTAGTTATTTATTTTCAGTATTCAATACGTTAATTGCTTGATTACCCAAAAATGCCGATATATTTCAACAAAATAAAAAATGGAGTAATAAAGGAAATTGTTTGTTTTGTTTTTCTTTCTCATCACACTTTTTATTTTTCAATATTTATATTAGAATCATTACCCTGTGTTTATTTCCTTTTAACTAAATTAAAAAAGGAGTCATAAAGGAAGGGTAGAAGTGTTATTGACGTAATTAATGGAAGACATAATCCTCCGAAATGATTTACAACTTTCTTAGTATTTTAGGTTTCATTTCCCAATGTTTAGAATAGATTCTCGTTCATATTTAATTAATTTAAACTAATGTAAATAGGGACTCATAAAGGGAGGGTAGGAGTGTTATTGGTGTAATTAACATAGGACATATTCGTCCATAAATGATTTACAATATTATGTTTAGCATAAATTCATTCCACCATATTTAATTCATTTAAACCAAATTAAATTGAGAGTCATAAAGGTAGGGAAAAAGTGTTATTGGTGTAATTAACAGAGGACATATTCGTCCAGAAATGATTTACAACATTCGTAGCGATAGTAATTTTGTAAGTCATAACATTATCTCTTGTGATCTGTTGAATGTTTGGAGATCTTGTTTGCAAGATGTTGTACCAAAGAAATGTGTGTTGGTGAAAAGAAAAGCCAATGGAGAAATTGAAAGAAGCAATTTACGTCTCTGTTGTAAACTATTAAAGTTGTTATGGTATACACTCGAGATGGATAGTTGTTTGGGCTTTCTTACTAATTGAGTGAAGAGTAAAAGACTAAGAGATATTGCACTTTCACATTCTGCAAGAATGGTTTGGCATTCAATCGTGGAACTCAAGTGCATATGCACTCCTTTTCATTTTGCTATTCGTTATGCTTCCTCTGCTTTTACTGCGGCATATAGATATGCATATATAGTACGCACTTTGGGGCATATACAATACTCTTTATTCTTAAATGTATCATCTTGCTTCATAATTACAATACATTATAAGGTGCTTGGTAAATACAATTACTTAAGGAAGTCACTGAGTGAACTCAGAAGCTTGGTGAGGTTTCACCTTAATTTGCAAAGATTTCTCTTTGTGGTAAAGGTCCTTGTAATTTCATTTAAGATTTAAGAATGACATCTAAGGAGGAAATCTTAACATAGAATCCTAGTTAACTCAGAATCATTTCCGGAATTCCCCAAGTAAGGCATAACAACCAGTTTCTTTATGACAAAGTGGTCTAAGCTTGATCCATTGTTCAATAACTCCAACCATAAAAAAAAATACATCAGAAATTTCCCATAAACACCAATTCATTATTATATTTATATATCACACTCCCCTCGCCCTCAACAAACCAAAAACACAAATTACAGAAGAGAAGAAGCCTATTTAACTACTACAGGTTATCTGGCATTCCATTACAGTTAAGATGTGATCATGTATGTTGTTTTGATTAATCCCTTTAGCCGTCCTTTTTATTAATTAACGACCATTACTGAGAGAGGAGCATCAATAGTTGAAGAATAATTAAGCATACAAATTAGTTATGCTTCCATGAAAAGCTTCGCATTTGAGGTTCATAGTAAATACAAAATCATAGACACTTAAAAAATGGTAACAAAAAATTCATACCATATACACTCAAAAAATGGTAACAAAAAATTCATACCTGATGAAGTTATTTTCTAATTATCAACTTTCCGACCAATTCCGTCAATTCCAGATTTTCCAACTCGTAACTAATATGGATGTCAAAAAGATCGATTACTTTAATTCTCGCAAGTCAAACCGATTTGGGTGTGTCTCAGATCCTAATAGTATTCACAGAGGATGAACCCACCAAGCATGGAGGAAAATTTAGAAGAAAATACGATCAGTCATAGAAGAACAACCATAAATGTGAAATTCAGAGCACGGGGCCTAGCTCCAACTGCAATAATTGAACCGACTTTCGGTTCTAATTCGCGCCATATGTAACCTTCCCTTTCTTTTTATTTTCTTTTTTTTTGTTCGTTCCTTTTTTTTTTTTGCTACTTTTTCAATGCCTTGTTTTTTTTCCTTAATTGATTTTACACGCTTCAACTTTTTTTAGTTGTTTTTTTGCCAGCATATTTTAATTTCTTTTGCTTCTTTTTTCCTTTTCAGTTTTTAAGTATCCTAATTAACTCTTTGCTTTATTTTTTCCCTTCGAGTTAAAGAGCTTCCTTTCTTTTTCTTTTCGTCTTTTTTTTCTCTTTCTCCCACACCTTTCATTTTCCAATGTACAGATATTGAATTACATTCATCACCCAATGTTCATTTAACAGCAACCACATTAAAAAGAGAGTAATTACATAAGGGTAGGACTGTTATTAGAGTAATTAACGGAGGGCATAATTGGCCAAAAATAATTTATAAGATTGGTACTTTTATAGGTAGTGTGTGTGTGTGTGTATATATATATTTCATAATTTGCTAGTGATACAATGAATACATGAATGTGTACCTCTTGTCTTATCTTATGAAAGCAATCATCAATAAAATAGATGTACGTTCATTATCATCGGTAATTTAATGCTTTTGTTTATGTTAGGGCATGTAAGAGCTTAAGGATGGTAACATCTTTTGACATAAGTAGAGTAATTATGCATCTTTTGGCATAACTAAAAATCACTCTCTTGTTATTCAAAATACAATTAATATGCCTAAGAAATCCATTTTTTCACTACTCATAAATTTTGTCATGCAGTACTTTCACCGTCTTCCTATTTATTAATGATTGTGACTAGGATTGAAAATTATGTTTGGGGACCATTATGCGCTAGTAAAATCTATTTAATTATTTCTTTAACATTAGTGTTGCCTGAAAGAAAAGAGTACGACTTATATTGACTTTAACAGTACGAGTCATAAATTTTTTCTGTTTACTTTTTCCTTATCTTTTTGAAGTTATATTTTTTTATAACCAAACTTACATTTACCACCATACCAGCAATGAAGTAAAGAATTCATCACTTGCAATTAATGAGTAACACAAATAGTTCCTATAGTACCATGGTTGATGTTTAGTCTGCAATGCATAATCCATTCATTTAACAAGAAAATTCCTAATTAATTCTAGAATAAAATGGTCGTGCATTTGCAACTAGGTAGACATTTTTTTTTTTTTAAAGTTTGGCAGGTTAGAAGTTACTAACCTTTCATTGCAACGAATCCTAAAGAGTAAATGTGTGTTAGATACTACTCTTATAGTAAAGTCCTTCTCAAATTATAGATGAAAATCATTTTATGAAATAAGGTGACTAAGAATAATTGTGATACACCTGGTTTTTTTTTTTTTAGTCATAGCAACTATTGTGTTTATTAAGTTAGACCATAGAATAGACACAAATATCAAAAACAAGAAGAAAATGATAGAAAGCCAAAGTCAAAAAATTATGGCTATATGGATGTGTAGACACCCTATTTTTGTAGTCATTATTAATTAAATAAATCTTATGCTTCATTAAATAATTAGAATTTATTATTAAGCTTAGGCCTAGTAATATAACATACTTGATTTAATTTGGTCCAGTTGTCTAGTCAAGTGTACAAGTCCATAAGTCCAGTTTAGTCCAGTTGTCAATTCAATTGTCTAGCCCAATTGTCAAGTCCAGCTGTCAGGCCCAATTCAGCCCAATTATGTCAGTCCTGTCCATGTCTAAATTGTAATTTGTCTAGATAATTTAAGTAATTATTTTGTGATTTATTCTTGATTCAAGGGATTAAATCAATGATTTTTATGATTTAGAAAGATAAATGTTGAATCTGGTATATCTCATCGGTAAAATTAGAGATAATTACTGAATTTGGGTCAGATAATGTATCAAAGTTTGGAAAAATTTATTATAAATTATGGGATGAGCCGGTCAATTTTTGACAAACCGGTCAGTTAGTTGACTTTTACAATCTACAATTTTATCAAACATTCTGACGTATCTCTATATTACAGATCAATATGTCCATTCTTATCAGTTATGGCACCCCAGAACTCTATCAATATGCCCCTTAACCTTTATTTTCAAGGGTCTCAGTTTTAATTCAACTTTTTTTTCCTTAGAACTTTTATATTATTTCTCTGTGAAGTAGTATATCATGTCTTCAAAGAATTTAGCCCCTCATATTCACTTAAAAAGATATTTAGTCTCTTGTATCGTGGATCCTTCGGAAAGTATTCCGAGATAATCCAGACAAGCAAATTCTCAAGGTAAATTTTAATAGCTTTCTCCTATTTCCCGCGATCATATTTCATTTCAAAAAACATAAAAAAGAGTCTTTTCCTTTCTTAGTCTAAGTCTAAAACCAAAATGTAGGTCTCCTCCTATAGAACGAGAGTCGAATTACGATGGTTTTTATTTTCCGATTAGTCTGATCGAATACGTAGGTAATTCGACTCCCAATATCGAGGTCAAGCTAATAATCTAAAAATAAAATTAGGTTGTTGCATATTTACATGTTATGTGTGTAAAAGACCAAAAATCAATTGAAATGAAGTAGATGCCAAAAGGGTGTGGCGGGCGGGTGTCTAATACCTTCCCACCATATAACTTAGTCCCCACACTTTTTTTTTCCTGTTTCCAATAGATTAGTTGTCTTTTGGGCATTTTAGAGTCATTTTTGTTTTTTTTTCTTATTTTTCCTTCATTAATCAAATAAAATGGTGACTCCCTAAAATCTTCCTTCGGGAATTTTTTCGAGGCTGCTCACTGATAGTGGTGCCTCTGATCACATGACACCACATGTCTCTCATCTTTCTAATATTGTTTCTCTTCCAAATGCCAAACCTGTACACTTGCCTAACGGTCATACTATGTCAATCACTCACACATAATCACTTTCACTTTCTCCACACATTCCTCTTCTGGATGTTTCGTGCCTTTCATTTCAATTTCTTCTATTTATTATTATATATGAAAATTTCTAGCTAAGAATCTGTGGCGACTCCGTTAGGGACTGAAAAACTAAGAGGATTAGACTTGAAAACTTTCATTGTTTTTTGGCCTTTCGATATTTTATTTGTATTTTATAATATGTACAATGTGTTATTACTATGGTACTTACGCTTTTATTTCTATGCCTCATCCATGTGCACGTCTGTCCCTAGCCCACTCACTCGAGGGCTACAGTTGAAACCCTTGAACCTTCTGGTTACGAGATGAACTTTTGACTGTACCCTCAGCTTCAAGGCCTCGTACTAAAGGGATATCTTGGTTTCTTGGTATATTAAATGGCTTGTACACGTACTAATGATCACCCATAATTAACTACCTGAGTTATAGAGGCGACGTATATGGTATAAGTCGAGCCGAAAGAATGACTTTATACCGGCGTTGAGAAAGAAATAACAAACCCAGACCATTTTAGTGTTATACCATTTTCCTGAGAGAAAATCTATTTTGGCTTATAGCATATTCGCAGAGAAACAAGCCAAGATTCTGTAAGTTAGTTGGTAATCTTGTAAAAAAAAGGGGCCCCGGAAAGGAAGGAGGGGGTGGGGGGTGGGGACTCTGTCTAATTGGCCAACTTGTCGACCTATAAATGTTATATTTGCAAATTTAAACTGGTTGGTTTATACCCTTGACCTTCCAACCAGCCAAGTTAACACCCAAGTTACCAGATAGTTTTTCATAACCCTACCCTTCCCAAAAATTTTAACCCACTGAGCAACGGGCCGGTTGACCCCTAAGGTTACTGAACGGTTAGTCAGAACCATAGCCTTCCCAAAAATTTTCAAGTCCAACATTTTGCAATACACTAACCAACCAGACGGTTAGTCAAGACCCCTTCTTTGCCAAAATTCTACCCAAAACAAAACCCAAACCCTACTAACCAACTAGCCGGTTCATCCACCGTTCTATCGTCAGCTCTGCCGCCACCGCCACACCACAAGCGTTGCCATTTACCACATCTCCATAGAATCAAGACCTCCTTGATCTTTGGCAGGCACCGAATCATGAGCCCAAATGATTGGGTTCTATTGGTTTCTTCAATCAGTTCTCCCTACGGTGTGGTGGGTTTATTGGGGAAAAGGTGTGTGCAGCAGTGTTGGACGTTGGCGACGTCGGAGGCGGTGGTGAAGAACCTAATTTGGGACTGCCAAGTGCATGACATATGTCATTTTTGCCTTAAAAGCATGAAAAGATGAATTTAGCCCTCAATTTAACAAAAAGAAAAAATGGAGGGACTAAAATAATAATAGAGTATAGTAGATGGATTAGTTTCAAGGATTTAGGAGGAGAAGGACGGAAACAAATGGAGGGACTATAATGATAACAGAGTATAGTACAAGAATTAGTTTCATGTGGCCATCATTCTTAGTTTTAAGCGATGTTGGAGGCGGTTGTGCTTGGACAAAAAGAAACTAATATGGGACTTTCAAGTGCATGACATATGTCATTCTTGCCTTAAATGCATAAAAAGACGAATGTATCCATCAATATAACATAAAAACAAACGGAGTGACTAAAATGATAACAGAGTATAGTACATGGATTAGTTTTAAGAATTTACAAAAAAAAATATCTGTAAAGACGAGGAAGGACAGGAGGCTTGGTAATCTTTCATGTGGCAATCACGCTTAGAGAATTCAAGAGGTGGCACAAGTACCCAAAGTTATTTAGCAGCAATGTCACTGATAAAATGCTCGCGAACATTATCTGCGGAATTAGAAAGAAAGAAGTCCAAGGATCAATGGAGTTGTTTAACAAAAAAAAAAGAAAGAAGCTCCGATACCATATTGAATTATATTATTTACTCACAAAAGTGAAACCAGTATATATAGGTGCAGCTAAAGATGAAGATAACATGAAAAACTAACAACCTAATCTTTGGGTAATCATATCCAGTCAATCTCAACATTACCTTCATCCTCATCACTCCAATAAACAGAAAGGAAAGACAACCACCATTTGATTTGTGCCATCACCTTGATCTCAGATCAGCCCATCCCTTAACGTTTTCAGGAATGCAATTTTGTCCCTTTACATTCGTACAATTGCGACTAGCTCTTTTTACTTGTTCTTCATAAAAGGTAGAATTGCAGTTCGATCATCGGAACTAACAAATGATACATGACAGTACTGGCCATCGTAAGTGTCATCGAATGATTACCTAAATGACAGCCTCGAATTGAGATAAAACAAAGCATATCTTACCACGTTGGATCCAAAGGGAGCAGAAATTAGCACGAAAGACGTATATCAAATGTCCAGGCAATCTGCTACTCACATTGGTAGTTCAATTACTACGTGCCTCTCTTGTCTTTTTGAGAAAATTATACCCAGATAAGAGAAGTATAAAACAAGAAATCAAGTACTTCCTGCCCCAAATTCAAAGCTTACTGCCCCCAAAAAGACTTCATCTATCCATGCAGATGAGCTGCCGATGCTGAATGAAGAATGGATACCAAAAGATTTTGGCTCCGTTCCCACAAGCACTAATGCTTACTTCTTTAATTTGGCATTTCCAGATTTGACCCTATCGCACGTAAATGGTATGCATTCAAAGCAACAAAATGAAGGGTCACAACTGAAAAAACCAAAGCACGGTTGTGGCACAAGACCGCCTAAACGAAATGATCGAGAGCCACAAAAACAAAGCTTTATCCAGCATATTGAAAAGCTGCACAAGATGTCAGGACTTGCAACAAGAGATGAACGATAGGCATCGAAAGTACAATAGAGTTGGTCTGAAATAAAGAAAGTGATAAATTGTCTAAGCCAGATCCATGGAAGCTGCAATATAGCGAGAACTTGTGGCTACCTTCTCCCACGAAGGCAGATCTTACCAGTAATACTCCTCCAAATGTATCTGGTCGTCCGACGAGAATACGGGGTCAGCACAATCTATTCCATCTGGGTACCAGTAAGAATTATCATTAGTATATTCTACAAACTGAGGTAGCAAACTCATAGTCATCTGTGGAGTCGTTAGGATGCCTAAAATCTTTGATCCGTTCCGAGCAGAGTTTCCCCATATTCCCTTCAAGCCTAAGATTGAGACATTGCCGCAAATCAAGGTACTCAAGATGAGGACATTTATCAAGAATGGCCTGCAGGCCTCTATTTGTGATCTTACTTCCAATGAGTTGCAGGTAACGTAATCCAGGCATGCTTCCGGCTATAGCTAGAGCCTCGTCATCACACTCGAAGTCTGGAATTTTGTAGGCTTTTTTGTTCAATTTAAATGACTTCAGCATAGGGCAACAACGCCCAGCAGCCGCAACAGCTTCCTTTGAAATAGTCGCGTAGTGAATGTGAATATCCTCCAATAGTGGTAGTTTTTCTATGGCTTCAATGAAGGCTTCAGATGAAAATGAGTCATGGCATCGTACAAGCCGAAGGCACCTCAGCTGACTGGATCTGGTTGAAACCAGAGTGACATGTTTGGTCAGTAATTACTTAGGAAAAGAGACATATACAGACTAGGCAACTTCGCTACTGCCAAAGAAGAAATTGCTTTCATAGAGCAATATGCATATTGGTATTACGACCTCCAAAAGCAGCTATCAATTTGGCACTAGGAATAGCCTATACATATTACATATAAATATTAATAGATGCTCATATATGAAATTTGGCTGTTATCCGGTTTAAAGAATCTTCCTCTTATCCCTTATATAGCGACAATCAATCGTTTCTAAATATTTCTGGTGGCTTTTATTTAGTGACGTTTAAAAAATGCTACCAATAATTGTCGCTGAAAGTGTTAGAAGAAAAGCCACTAGAAATATTTAGCGACTATCAATTGTCATTATACACGGGATTGGAGGAAGATTTCTACAACTCGGGTAGGAGCCAAAGTTTGTTCTATCCTATATGTTATTTGCCGATGAACAAGCTATTCCGACTTATGCAATGCATGGGATGCTTCAGATTGCCCGAATATGTCTGTCATGACTTGGAAACACATACTAGAAATTTCTGGTGGATCTCTTCTAATGGAAAGACAAAAATACACTGGATAAGCTGGAGCAAATCGTGTAAAAAAGATGAGAATGGCAGAATGGGTGTTCGTAATATGCAAGCTTTCAATCTTTTACTCGGCGAAGCATTTTAGCGGCAAGAAGTGTTACCGGCAGGAGCAAGATGGCGGGTAGGGAACAGCGAGACCATTAAATTGTGGGAGGGGACTTATGAGATTCAATCAAGACCAGCATAACAAGTGCAGATCGCTAAAGTTGCTGATCTACTGTATTTAGATACCAGAAAAAGGAATTGAGGTCTTAACTTCCCGCAACACTACCATACTTGGTGTTTAAACACTCAAGTTTTCTTCTCCTTTCTCTCTATACACATCACACATACTTGGTGTTTAAACACTCAAGTTTTCTTCTCCTTTCTCTCTATACAAGGTACAGCTAGTTCTTTCTTTGAACTCTACCATGCTTCTGCTCCCTGTTCTTCATACATCCATATCACAAATTAAAACACAAATCGCGTTTTCAGGAATGTTAACACCTGATTACTTGGTGAGGATAAATCGATCTTCTGGTCAAAGTTTTCAGCTCAAGAAGCTTGCCATTTCACTTAGGCTAATAGGTACCTCTTTATTTAGCCGGTTAGAATAATCCTTCAATGTTAAGTTTGTTATGTGTGGATGTGCTTAACACTGAAGGGTTTGAATTTTGACACTCCCCTCAAACCCGAATTTGCATGCCGAGCTCCTCTTTGAGTTTGAACTGAGAATTTGACTTTGGTAGGGTACTTGTAAATTACTTGGACAAAATAACTTGTTTGGATAGTTCAAAAGAGAATTTGTGAAATTTCGGAATGATTTGAACCGTAGATTTGGAGTTATCAAATCCACAGTTCAAATCACTAGTTTGAACTAGTTATTTATCAAATCCACACCAAATCAATACTTTACAAACCCACAATAACTAGTTCCCTATTTTTTAGGAATCTTGCCTCTCACCTTTTTTTAACAACATTTTGCTTCATTTCTTCCAAACAAGATATTTCAAAATGATAGAATTTGTAAATCAGGAATTTCGAAATGAGGGCATTTAGAAATACCCGGTATTTCTAAATCCCATATCCAAACACACCCTAATTGTTCTTCCGTTCTGCAATGAATCAGCTCCACAACGTCATTTCTTACTTGTTCATGAATAAAATGATACTTCGTGTCTATATGTTCACTTCGGCTATATGACAATGATTTTTTGCAAGTATTATAGCAGATTTGTTATCAACATACATTATAGTCGGACATTCTTATCAACAGATATGGAGCTTGTTCTCTGTGACAGTCCTTAGAACATTTGGGGCACTCTCCTGTTTTGCATCGTTGGCAACCGTTTTTAGCTATCGAGCAAGTAGAATTCCTCATCGTCGACCTATCGGTACAGCTCTATCTGGTACCTCTGAAGCTTTTTATATAAAAGCAGAGCTAAGATATCTGCTTGATGTTGATTGGACTTCTGTTCGATAAATGCGCCTGGATTACTACCAGTACTGGTTCGAATCAATTTGGACGATCCGCTTATCCCGGGCATTTTTTCTTTGTATGGAACATGGAGGTTCTCATTGGATTCAAGCCCAATTCGAAAAGGTCTTTCAGGTTTGCTACCAGTGTGGATGTCTCGGCCATTCTATTAATACATGTCGATTACCATTGCGAGTTATCCGTGATCGATTGGAAATTGCATGTCTGCGATACGCTGCTGAGGACCGCATTGCAATGCTTGCGCAATGAGAGGAACCCTGCTTTATTCCGGAGTTGCACACTTTTGTTAATACCGACTAGAATCATGCCACTAAGCTTAACGTTTTTGATGCAGATGATGGTTCCAAATTGGTTTACCAGACCAATCGGGGTTCAACATTGCTTCCGACGATGATTGATGTAATTTTGGAAGGATTATGGGTGAATTTGGCTAACGGGAATCGATGAATTCGCCGTCATCTAGTGAATATTACTCTGCCGAAAGTGTAGGCTCTGTTTTCTCTGATTCCAGTGAGGGAATGGAGAGGGGAACGGCTGTTGGTGGAATCGTAGCATCGGCCAGGGTTAAGCCTCAAGAAGAAGGTGACGTGGTTGGCTGATTCGGTGCATGCCTTGCATCCACCTGCGCAGGTCACGTTAGCTGGCTGTGCTCTTTATAATCATCCTTTTGGACCTAGTTTTAAGACTTCTGGGATTGCGTCTGACTAATCACGAGTGTCGCAATAAAACTGCTCTGCTAGAACTACGGCGGTTTGGGTCAGACTGTCACAGTTCGAACAGCTTTGGACTTGATCTGCAAGCAACAACCTGATACTGTTTTTTGTTATGGAAACCAAGACGTTATCGGCTAAAGTCTGTTGTTTCTTTGAAAAGTTAGTGTATTCTGAGCCTGTCGGGGTTGATCCTGTCGGCGTGAGTGATGGTCTTTGATTGGGTTGGCTCCCTTCCAGCCCTTTCTGTGTGCTGGCAATACACTCAGATTTTATTTTAACATATTTTCGTGGGCTGGATGGCTTGCAGGTGTATGTATTAGAAAATTGACTTTTAGGGACGGATATTTCCGTACCTAAAAGTCCGTTATCCGTCGGCAAAGAGTTTTAGCGATGGATGACCCGGGTCGCTAAAATTTTGTTGCCTACAACCCCATCTCCAAAAGTTTTGCGACAGAGTTTTTCAATCCGTCGCCTAAAGTCCACCTTCAACGACGGACGTACAAATACAAATTTCGACGGATTTTCCTTCGATAATTCTTTTTTTGTATTTTAATTTATTTCTTTTTTCGATAATAATTTATTACGTAAAATATTTACTGACGAAATTTTGTCGCTAAATGTTGTCGTTTAAAACTGTAGCGACGAAAATTTTGTGGTAAAAAACTCGTTTTTTTTAAAAAAAATAGTTAGACTTTTAGCGACGGAATAATGTCCGTCGCTAAAAGTTCAATTAATTTTTTTAAAAAAATATTTTTTTAATACCTAAACCTGTAATAACAATCCGACAACAACAATTCAACAATAAAATGTATACAAAATTCAAGAGGGTACCGGAGCGGGTACATTAATAGAGTAAGGGAGGGAAGTACAAGTCCGGGGGGGGGGGGGGGGGGGGCGGGAGCGGGATACAAAGAGCTAGGAGGGGAAGGGCTGATCAGGTTCGGAGAGTCCCGGATCTGATGGGTCCTGCTAATCGTCCTCGTCCACGAGGGCACTGTAATTTCGGATTCGGCTCGACATGTCCAGCAGCAGTGCCCTGCATGTAAAGGCACGAACGCATGAATCTCGATAGCAATCGTATAGTGTTCACTAATTAAACGTATATAATGATTATACCTGATTACTTACCTTGATCCTCCTGTAAACCTCCGCAGCAATGCGAAAGACCTCGTTTCGTGTAACGACGAGCACTCCATGGTCAGTGTATGCATCTGTGGAGATGGTGGGGATGCTCCTATCACGGCATGTGCAGTCATACAGGGAACACCGCGTACACGGCCTAATTAAAACTGATTAATCCTAATTAAACTCTAGTTTACAGTAATTATTCATAATTAAACCCAACTAACTCCATTAACTCTAATTTACATTTAATATTAGCCCTAATCACTGCTGATTAACCTAATTAAATCATGATTGTCCTGTTAAATTGTAGACAAATCCTAATTAAATCCAATTAGGGTAATTAACTGTAATATGTTCTAATTAGGCTCAACTAACCCTAAGTAGCCCGAATTAGCCCAAATTAATCCCTGAATAACACTAATTGAGTCTAATTAAATGTAATTAACTATAATCAACGCATTAACTCAGCATGTTCATCTTAATTAGCTATTATCCATTTAGGTTCAGTACAAAATCATTTGGTTATAGTGAACTTGAGCAGAGAAAATCATCATTTCAAAATCCTTTAATATCTAACGATCCACCAAATTGAGATTTTCAAGTAAACCTGGTACTTTTGGTTGGTAAGTAATTGACTCAAAAAAAATTATTAACTCATCATGTTGAACCATCTCGTCTAAGATCTTATCTTCCGGAACTTCAAATAACATTTTTGGCTAGCAACTCTCCATGTCTGCAGAAGAGAAGACTTTCGGAGACAAAAGATCTTTCTCAGCCTGTCACAGATATTTCCTACCCTCCATTGTTCCTGAGGTAATTAATTAGATGATAAATACACGCAGTTTTCTTCAAACTGATCCCGTATGCCCAACATATGGCTTGCCTTTCAACTGATGGATTGCAATCAATATCAAGCAACACAAATCTCGATGCCCCAACTAAATTTATGCTCCAAATAGATTGCCTTTCAAACCTCATTTAGCTCGAATTAGCCCTCATTAGCATTAACCCTATTTAGCTCGAATTAGCCCTAATCGATCATGGTTGGGGCGTTGAGAGTTATTTTGCTTGATATTGGTTGGAACCCATCAGTTGAAAGGCAAGCCATATGTCAGGCATACAGGATTGGTCAAAAAAACTGTGTATATATACCATCTAATTACCTCAGGAACAATGGAGGGTAGGAAATGTCTGCGACAGGCTGAGAAAGACCTTTGGTCTCAAAAAGTCTTCTCTTCTGTAAACATAGAAAGTTACAATGTCTGCGACGGGCTGAGAAAGACCTTTGGTCTAAAAAAATCTTCTCTTCTGTAGACATGGAGAGTTGCGAGCTAAAAATGTTATTTGAAATCTTAGAAGATAATAGGGCTAATTACACCCATGTCCCTCAGGTTTGGGGGTAATTACACCCGAGGACACAAAGTTTCAAAATGTAACACTTATGTCCATTGACAAACGGAATACAAAAATACTTACGATTTTGACAAAAAGACTTTATTGCCCCTGTAGCCCTGCAGCCCCTTCCCGGCAACCCCTTCCCTCACCGCTGGCAGCCCCTTCCCCGCCGACAGCCCCTTCCCTCACCCCGGCAGCCCCCTTCTCCACCGGCAGTCCCTTCTGTTCTTCCCCGAACAAAGCAATTCCACCGCAGCCCCCCATCGTCACAAACAGATCCACCAGTCGCCGACCATCCGAGACTCCATCGCCCCCCGTCCCTTTCTGTTCTTCGCCGGAAAAATAGATCCACCTGTCGCGACCATCCGAGACTCCATCGCCCCCCATCCCCTTCTGTTCTTAGCCGAAAAAAACATATCCACCCGTCGTCGATCGCCCCCCTTCCCTTTCTGTTCTTAGCCAGAAAAAACAGATCCACATGTCGCGACCATCCGAGATTCCATCGCCCCGTCCCCTTCTGTTCTTAGCCGGAAAAATAGATCCACTCGTCGCTGACCATCCGAGACTTCATCGCCCGCCGTCCCTTTCTGTTCTCTCTCAATCGGCCGGTATGGGTGGGTTGATCAAAATTTACAAATTAGGGTTTTGAAACCCTAATTCGCAAATTAGGGTTTTCAAACCCTAATTCGCAAATTAGGGTTTTCAAACCCTAATTCGCAAATTAGGGTTTTCAAACCCTAATTCGCAAATTAGGGTTTTCAAAGCCTAATTTGCAAAGATAGAGAACAAATCAAGGTTTTAAAACCCTAATCTATAAATTAAGGCTTAAAATCTTAATATAAAATTTTTAAAAATATTCAGTACATACAGTACAAGGGGTAGTATCGTCATTTTAAAAATACGTATTGATGACATCATTAAAAAAGTATATTTTTTGGACGGAACTCTAACGGATGGACACGTGTGATACATTTGAAACACTTTTGGTCACGGAATGTTACATTTTGAAACTTTGTGTCATTGACTGTAATTACCCCATAATCTCAGGGACATGGGTATAATTAGCCCAAGATAATATCTTAGACGAAATGGTTCAATATGACTCGCTAAGGAAAATTTTTGAGTCCATAACTTACCAACCAAAAGCACCGAATTTACTTGAGAATCCCGATTTGGTAGATTGTTAGATATTAAAGGATTTAGGAATGATGATTTAATTTATTTGCTCAAGTTCACTATAACCAAATGATTTTGTACCGAACCTAAATAGATAATAGCTAATTAAGGTGAAAATGTTGAGTTAATGTTTTAATTAGGGGCAATTAGGACAATTCAAGCTATTTAGGGTTGATTACCTTTAATTGCCTGTAATTAGACAATTAGTATTATTCTGGATTAATTCGGGCAAATTCAGGCTTAGAGGTGTCAAATGGGCCTGGCTTGGGCCGGCCCAGCCCAAGCCCATCGGGCCTCCAGCAAATCGGGCCGGGCCCGGGCCAAGGGGGCTGCAAACGGGCCAGGCTGGGCCTGATTCTGGGGATATCTGGGCCCAGTCCAAGCCCAGGCCCTAGGCCCAACATTTTAGGGCCGGGCTTGGGCCGGGCCCGGGCCCAATTTTGTTTTTTGGCATTTTATTGTTATTCAAGATAAGGGTTTTAATTATTCAAGGTAAGGGTTTTTTAAATGTGCAGGTGCCTTCGATGGTGGACAAACATGAGAATGTTCTGGTGCATGGACATGAGCCTTCTTGGGGGGGTAGACATAGACTTTTCTGGTGCATGGCAAGGAACCTTTGCTGGGGCATGGACATGAGAACTCTCTGGTGGATGAGTAGGAGCCTTCGAAGGGGCATGTACAGGAGCCTTGAGTGAGGATTTGGTGTGCTACAAGAAGAACAAAGAAACGAAGTTGGGCAATCAATCAATTTAGTTGCTAACTCCTGCCCAAAAAAGAAAATGACGGCCCAGTGCACAAGACTTCTATCATTACTAGGTCTATGGGAGTGTTAGATGTATAGTGCTAACTGGCCCAGTGCACAAGACTTCTGTCATTACTAGGTCTATGGTAGTGTTAGATGTATAGTGCTAACTCATATTTTCCTGGTAGGACTCGCGTATAGGTGACACATTGTTAAATGCAGTCGTGCAATCACATGATAACTTTGTAAACCTCCATGCATATAAAAGTCGAACGCAATATCATCATGGACAAATGTATATTTAGGGTAGAAGCATACATAAGATACTAGATCAAAGGGATAATTCTTCCTTAAATGAAAAGTTAATGCTCAAGTTACCTCTGGGTCAGTTTCCTCTGCAATGAATGTAACCTACAAAAAGATATTATGTGGATAAGTTTAGAATAATAAAAATGAATAAGGGAAAAAGACTCAGCACAAAATGTGCATACATCATTTAACAAGAGCCTTCACTGGTGGATGGACAAAAGGTTTCTCTGGTGCATGGGCTGAAGCCTTTACTGGAGCAAGAGCCTTCACTGGGGCATGAGCAGGAGCCTTTACTGGGGCATGAGCAGGAGCCTTTACCGTTGGATGGACAAAAAGTTTCTCAGGCAAAACCGGGCCAAAACTGGGCCAGATCCTGGCCAGGCCAAGCCCGGGCCTTTTTCGGGCCAGGCCGGGCCCGGGCTTTTTTTTGGGAAATGCAAGCCTGGCCCAGGCCCTAAGCCCTAAAAGGCCGGGCCAGCACTAGTCATGAACGGGTCGGGCCAGCCCAGGCCAGAAAGGGGGTCGGGTCTGGCCAGCCCGCGGGCCGCCCGGCCCATTTGACACCTCTATTCAGGCTACTTAGGGCTAATCGAGCCTAATTAGACCATATTACAGTTAATTACCCCAATTGGGTTTAATTAGGGTTTGTCTACGATTTATCAGGACAATCAGGGTTTAATTAGATTAATCAACAGTGATTAAGGCTAATTAGAGATTAAATTAGCAGTAAATTAGGGTTAATTAATGTTAATTAGGGTTAATCAGTTTTAATTAGGGCTAATAAGGGTCGATTCGGGCTAAATAGGGTTAATGCTAATAAAGACTAATTTGACTTAAATAGGGTTAACTGGAGTTGATTGGGTTTAATTAGACTTATTTATTGTTAATTAGGGCTTAAGTAAGAGATACTTAAGGTTAATTAATGTGTTAATTAGGGTTAATTAGGATTGAGGCACTTTACAATTCGTTAAGTTCATTCACAAAGTTGATATTGTCCTACTTGTGATTGAGTCTAGGGTTTAAGTACATAGTTAGGGTTAGATAGTATTTAGGATTAATTAGGAATATATTAAGAGGGTTTAATTAGAGGTTAGTTAGGGTTAATTAGGGTTACCTAGGAATGTGTTAGGGGTTAATCGGGGCTAATTAGGGTTAATCGGGATTAATTATGTTTACTTAGGGTTAATCAGGATTATTTAGGTTTAATAATAGTTAATTAGGTTTAATTAAGGTGAATCGGAATTAATTACAGTTAATCGGCATTAATTAGGGTTAATCGGGGTTAACTAAGTTTAATTTGGTGAATCAATGGAGCCATTAGGGTTAATTATAGTTAATTAGGGTTATCTAGGGATGTGTTAGGGGTTAATCAGAATTATTTTCTTATGGTTACCCGTCGGGGCTCGACTAGCGTTGTGTGATAAGTACAGTCTGTTCCACATCGTATGTCATATTGCCAGTGACCTTTTAAAACATGCTACCACGCGTAGCATGAAATATAAAATGGTTTAAGTAAGATGTTACTAAAATGGTCCTATGTTTTATTGCTTCCCCTTAAACTTTGATGATGCCGCTGCCAACGATCCCCCGTCTCCATCACCCAGTCACCACCCTTTCATTGCCGCGCAACCGCTTACCATGCACCGATCACACACCCATGGGCAGACACCCACACCCATAAATGCAACACAAAGTTGTTAGACACACCCACGATAGCCTCCCGTAAACCACCCAGCATAGGTCTTACCACCCTTCCACCACCGCATAACCCCTCACCCATAGACAAAGACACATACACACGACACACACAAGTGTACCCCGATTATTGCAATTGCGGCATTGTGTGCCTATGGTATCCAGTAGGCGAACCCATCACTACCGCAAAACACCAAAAGCCAAACCGAACACCACCACCACAGACCAACGTCGCCATCGACCACAATATTTATAACATGAATATCATGACAAAATCAAAATGAATACAAGTTCAGATTATGAACAACAACTACAATAATTATAATTCAATGTAACAACAACTACAACAATTATAATACAATGTAACAATAACATGTGATTATAATGATAAAAATAACAATATACTATGTACAATACAACAATAACAATATAATACGTACAATATAATACAATATAACAATAACATGTGATTATAATGATAAAAAAATTAAATACGTATAGGTGTAGCAAGGGCGGTGGGCGGCGGTAGTGTATGGCAGATCTGTTGGTGGCAGGAACGGTGGTGCCACGGTAGTGGTGGCTTCTCTTTTAGGCAATGGTGGTGTGGCCGGAGATTCTGGTGATGAAGACAGTGGCAGGGATGGACAGGCGACGAGGACGGTGGCGGTGGACGGAGGACGGTGAAAGTGGCAGGGATAGGGACGGTGGCAGTGGAAAGAAGACGAACGATGACGGTAGACAGAGGACGGGGGATGGCGCCAGAGAAAAGAGAAAGCGGAGGGGAGAAAAGAGAGAAGAAATTAGGGCTAATAGTCAAACCTTTTAGCAACAAAGATCTAAAATGTGTCGCTAGGGCCTTGTAGATTGTTGCCAAGGAGCTTTGGTCGACCGCAACAGACAGAGAACATAAATCCTTTTGTAGTTAGGCCTTTTGGTTGAATAATTGGTCATCGGTGAAGTAATATGAAATTGGCCATTCACTTTGTTGCGCTAACATGAAAAAGAGTAGGTCTGTCGTTGTCAACAATGTTCAATTTGGCTGAAAATGCACGTTTCATAAGTTAAAGCCCTTTGACATATATATGTATCGGAAGTATTCATGCTGGTTTAGGCTTTTATTCAGATTATAGGAAGATGCCTACAACTCCCATAAAAAAATAATTAATCATCATTAATTATTTTGTCACAAGAGATGATGATATCTGATATAATTAATCATCATTAATTATTCAGATTATAGGCAAGTGGTGAAAAGAGGTTCAGATTTGTCACAAGAGATGTTGAGTTAGTAGTAACAAAAATCCCAAGGACGAGATATCTGATATAAAAAGGAGCTTAAGAGCAACTTAGGAAGTAGAGTTTGCTTGACAGCCTGATAGAGGAGAAAGGAAGAAGGGCGGGCGGGATGACGTGCTGCATTTCACCTTAATCAAGCAACATAGATCCTGTCTTCCCTCACCAATAGTCGGGATGATTCGGATCAGTGTAATCGTCATAGTCAAGATAGTCCTCAGTTAGATCATCATAATCAACCTCATCATACAACATCCCAACATCAGTTCAGACCATGACCCTTCGTCAAAGTCAGAATCAAACTTTTCAGAATCCAGAAGTTCGGTATCAAAGCCATAGCCATCTGTGGAGTCAAGAGGAAGCTTCAAGTCTTTTATCTGTGCAAAACATCTTGTCCATACATCCCCGGCTAGGCAAACATTGAAACACTGCCGCAGATCAAGGGATTCCAAATGAGGGCATTTATCAAGAATGGCACACAAGCCATTATCTGTCATCATACTTCCAAAGAGTTGCAGGTGGCGCAATTCGGGCATGCTTTCTGCAATAGCTAGAGCCTCGTCATCACACTTACCCGGGTGTTTATACGCTTGTCTGTTCAACTTGAATGACTTCAGCAGAGTACAAAAACGACCAGCAACTTCAATGTCTCCTTTATCGAATGCGGTGAAGTAAAGGTGAAGTTCCTCCAATAATGGTAGTTTCTTAAAAGCTTCACTAAAAGCTTCAGGTGAGATGTCTTCCTTGCAGTGTACCAGTCGAAGACGTTTCAGCTGACTAGATCTGACACATGAAATTCGTAATGAATGTCAAAAATTACTTGCCAACATAAAGACATGCTATCTGCACGTATGCATGAATAACATACAAGCAAGAAGTTTGAATTGAGGATCTCCTAAGGTGTAAAGAGGTAATCTGTACTGTACTGTACTGTACATCATAGCATAAACATAACTACATAAGCTTCAGAGTTCCACCTCGAAGAACACAATTGGCTTCTGTTCTAGTTAATTTACGTTCAACCAAAATATTTTCTGTAAATTAACGCTCGTCAGCTCAAGTGGTTACCCATAAAATTCATGATATAAAACAAACCAAGTTCATGGTAAAAGATAGTTCTTTCCAAATCCTTCTCCCAGGGCTACTCGTCTTACTCTCTCCCAAATACTTGATCAACCGATGAACCAATCACGTATAGACCCCAGCCTAGCATGAACTTGATTTCGTGGCAACCTCGAAGATGTTGGCTAATCATTTTATCCCAAATAGTTCTTTCCAACCTTCCTTCCTAAAGAATTACTTCTTTAAGGGAGATTGCCTAAAAAGAGTAAAATTGTTAAGCTCGGCACGTAAACTAACAGCAGATACTTAATTCTGAAACATCTCTCCACGCTGCTTTAAAAATTTCTAACTGTACAGTATTGGAGAACAATCTATGTGCGCCAACTTGGAGAGGAGAGTAGGGTGTTTCATCAAGTTTTCTACACTTTTAATTCTTAAAGACAGTGGTGAAGCATTACTTCATCTAGTATTCAACAAGGAGATATTACAAATTGGCTTGAACTCCTTAATTGTCTTCAGCCAATTGAGGATAAACAGATAATGGGTCCACAAACCAAAGCAACATCTTTGTTTGACAACTCCATAGAATAACATTAGGTTATCATCTAAGTAGCAGTGGCACAGACACCGCATCCGACACCGACGGGGACACTGGACACGGCAATTTCCAAAATAACAAATTTTGGACACCGCTGGACACCACTAAGTATATGGATGCATATATAGTGCATGGGCATGTTTATATAAGTTTCAAGAACATTCGGCCCTCATGAAAAAGTAAAACACCAACTGATAAACCATAAGTTAAGAGTCGTACTTGATATCAAGTTACTATATGTACTACAGTAGGGCAAGATCCGTTAAAAACAAGCCAAAAGGAAAAGATGAACGGCTTTCGTCTCTTCCATCCACCAAGATTTAATCAACATTAATTGCCTCATTACGTTTATTGTCCTCCGGACCTCCATCATCAACCACTTCCCTGCACACGCTTATCAATTGAGAGATTCGTCTTCTACGTTAGATTGCCTTCATTGAAGAGCCATATCTCCCTCCAACTTAGGCAAAGGTCGATTGGAACACAATCTAGCATTGGGGTTTCCCATTATCTTTCGATTTATTACACAGCTCCAACTTGCGCTAACATAACCCTCAATTTAAGCCCAAAACTTTGTAGTTTTGACCCATAGATTTTGGACACTTCCGGATAAAGTGTCGGAAACTTCTACCTAAGGTGTCCGACACGGTATCTGACAATTCTAAATAAATAAAAAACATCCAAGCACTGCCAGAGGTGTCCGACACGTATTCGGAGGTGTCCGAGGGGTGTCCAGGTGTCGGACACGATACCTCGACCTAGAAGAGGTGTCCGTGCTTCCTATCGCATGGATTGGTATCCATAATACCTAGAACTTAAGGAGGGTTTAGCACGCTCGTTAAGGTTGGAGGTATCCAAAACAGGATGGACCCCCAACTTTGTTTTACTCAAGTCAAGGGTGCACCTTTGTTACATGGTGAACCACTACAAAGGTGGCACTAAACTAATAAACAAATCACACAAAACTCCACTAGCATGATTTCCATCAAACGTGCAAATCAATGCAAGGACCAGATATGCACACCGAACATCATGACCTCCATACACAAACAAGAGCAAAGATTTACAACAAAAGAAAATCATATTACAGACTAACAGTACAACCCAAGTGAGTCTATGATGCCCGTGCGAAATACACATGTAGCTTGGCTTTAAGCATAAGAAAGCTGGGACAGGACATAGCTTCGCTCGCACTAAGCATCTCGACCTCAATATACACGCGATAGGATTAAAGAAAAAAGTGATAGTGCATGACGTGAACGATGATCATTGAAACCAGAGAGGAACGTAATTCAAAACGTGCATGTGTCTTCCTCTGAGTGAGTGTGTGTGTGTGTGTGTAGACATCGCAGGAAGCATCATTTCACACCATTATTTGTCGCTAAAAGCTACAATTCTGCCACTACAAGCGGATGTGCTCAAACATGCTCAAATAGGCAAAATCATTTCATAACTGCACACAGATGCGTCTCCCTCTCTAAATTAACCAAACATCGGTTAATTTAGTGAACTTCATACGACAAAAACTCCATAATCTAGACAATAAATTTAGCAAAACATCCACTTCCTTCCGCAGCCGCCATAGGTCGCTAAAAGGCACACTTCCGCCCGCTACTGCACCTTTAGCGACAAAACAGCGTGAGAAAAAGTTCTGAATGTACCTATCAGCAATGTAGAGGAGGAGTTGATCGGAGGCGAAATTCTCGATGTTGATGCCCTCCAGCTGTCCGCGGCTCAGGTCGACGGCGTGCATCGTCATCTTCTCCAGATCGTACGGATCGGTATCACCGGAATTGCGCATGTCCACGGTCCTCCACATGGCAGGATCCTTGCAGATGTTGCGCCAGGTGGTACAGACCTTCTGTGCAGTCTCCAGTAGCTCTATCGCCCCCAGCCTGTGCAGTATTGACGCCGTCAATTCGCGAGGGAGCTCCAGCCAGTTGGGATTTTGGGCCGCCGGTGACTCCATTTTCGGTTTTGCCGAGAAATGAGAATGGTGTCTGTTCACTCTGTCTATACACTCTTGAGTAAGGGCATCCAACCCCATTTTACAACATTACCCATTCTTTTCCCTTAATTTACATACTTGCCACCAATGAAACAATTCCGCCTTGCTAAGTTCAGCTACATGTCAAATTCAGTAAGTCACGTGTGAACTCAAAATAACACTTGGCCTTTTTTTTTTTGCTGGGAAATTACAAACTAAATAAGGATGGGGTAAGAAATCTGAAAGCGTCCGTCACTACAAGTTTTCTATTTCTCATAAGGTTGGTTGAGGAAAGCAAAAGCCGCATTTTGGTTCGCACCCATTATGCCACTCCCATTTCTCCACCCATTACACCTCACATAACTCCTGCACATCGTATGCTTTACCTTCTTTTGACTCTCATGTTCTTTGTCTCGTATTTCTCCTCTGACACTGTCATCCTCCCTTTTAATCATATCTTACCATCTTTTTACTTCCTTTCTTCAACCGATAATTTTGCTATTTTCTTGAAGAGTTGGTTTTACAAGAACAATTATATATTTTGTGCTCCCAACCTATTCTGGTCAGAC
>JAVXUP010004155.1:0-39986 GCA_033070095.1 Escallonia herrerae | reverse complement strand
GATAACTAACAATAGATCGCATTGAGTATGGATTACAACTGAGCGAGGGAAAGAGAATTGCAGTTTTGGTATTGGTCATTAGAACCCCTACGTGGGTCAGTATTACTATTCAAGATTGTTGACTTAGAATTGATGTTTCAATTATGACAGTACATTTAGAGTATTGTCTTATTCGATATTTTAGTTGCTTTAACTGGCTGGTGGTACTTAATTGATTGAGTTTGGGGTTCTGTTGTCTTAGTGTATATGATCGAGCGAGTGTTAACGTTCCAGAATTTTGGGGATGTTACATTATATCTGTTGGTCAACTTTGTGATCTTGATTTTGACTTACACTTTTCTCTTACTGGTTGTCGTGTGCAGGATCCAGAGACGGGGGCAAACTATTGGGAGCGGCCGTAAAGTTGGACCATTGTTTGAGCTCATCAATTTATCCATTCCTCATCATCCTACTATTCTGCCTTAGTCTGCTGCCTTTGTTGCTTCACAAAATTCTCTTGAGTTGTGGCATTCTCGTTTAGGTCATGTTTCATTTTCTCGGCTACATCCGCTAGTATCTAGTTGTTTGTTAGATGTCATCAGTTCAATTTTTTTTGTTTGCCATGTCAGCTTGCTAAACAAACTGCACTTTCATTTCATTTAATTACTTCAATTTCTTCTGCTCCATTTGATCTCGTTCACTCTGATATTTGGGGGCCTTCTTCAAACACTACTATGGGAGGATCCAAATATTTTATTATTTTTAATGATGATTATTCTCGTTTTACATGGTTATATTTGATGCGAAATCCATCTGAATTATCTCAATTATATCATACTTTTGTTACCATGGTCAAAACTCAACTTTCTCGCACTATTAAGTTTTTTCATACTGATAATGCCATGGAATACAAATCAGAAGAGTTTCTCCAGCTTCTTCAAAAGGATGAAACCATTACTCATAGATTGTGTCACAGCATTTCTCAACCGAATGGGCATGTTGAACGCAAACATCGACATATTCTAGACTTTGTTCGTGCTTTGCCTATTTCTGCATCGTGTCTTAAAAATTTTTGGGGGAAGCTGCTCTTATGGCTATCTATACTATCAATCGCACTCCATCTCCCACAATTGGTAATCAGACTCCCTATGATCTTCTATATGGGTCCTCTCCTGACTATAGTATGCTTAAAGTCTTTGGTTGTGCTTGTTTCGTTCTTCTCCAACCCCACGAGGGTACAAAATTAGAACCTTGTGCACGTCTTTGCTAATTCATAGGGTATGGTATTGAACATAAAGGGATATTGATGTTGAGATCCTATCTCTAATCGTTTACGTATTTCTCGCCATGTTGTTTTCTGGGAAAAAGATGTTCTCCTCTATCTCTTCTTTTCATTTACCTCCTTCATCCAATTTTACCAATTCATCTGTTCTGCTATTTTATGACTCTGATGAAACCCACATACCACCGTCTGATGACTTTACGTCCCCTCCTGAGATGTCTGCCCGCCCTGCTCACTACAAGAAAAAGGGTCTTTAGCGACCGCACCTGGCGGTCGCTAAAGACCCTTACGCGGTCGCTAAAGGGTTTTAGCTTCGCTAAAGACCCTTACACGGTCGCTAAAGGGTTTTAGCGACCGCGTAAGGGCGGTCGCTATAGCCCAGGTCGCTAAATTTTAGCGACCGCATTTTAAGTTCGGTCGCTAACTTTAGCGACCGCGTTGACTATATTTAGCGACCGCTCTTAGCGGTCGCTAAATATTTATTAATTTAACAATTATGTTTTTTAATTATTTTTTATTAAATTATATTTATATTTAGCGACCGAATTAGCGACCGCGACCGGCGGTCGCTAAATAATTTAATTTTTTTAATTGTTTATTATTATTTTTTAAAAAATAATAAAAAATTTAGCGACCGCGTTGTTTAATTTAGCGACCGTATATTGCGGTCGCAAAACCTGGATTTGCAAAAAAAAAAATTCAGGTCAGATAACCTGTCCAAAACCTGTCGCAAAACTAATATCAATTCACATCCAATCCAATCCAATCGATCCAAAAACCGATTTAACCTCTGTTGAAACGCTTTTGAATGAATGCGTTGAAAGCTTTCAACGCATTCATTCAAAACCGTTTTACCCCCTGTCCCGCATTCATTCAAACAGCTGCTCACATTCATCAAAGTATAGATAAACGTTAACATATGCATTAAAATAATAGAATTCATACAGTTAAGTACCGATGATCAATTCAAAACAAGAAAATAACATTCATGGCAGATGAACCTAACCAAACCCCTATCTAAATCACTCGTCGGTAGAACAACCAGCCCCGTCATCATCTTCTTCATTCCTCGATGATGAAGGCACGTTTGATCCAACAACATCTTCATCGCCCCGGGGGTCACCGGCACTAAGATCATCGGTATTGCCCTGCACAAAGCCATACAAATGATTCAACATCATATATCTAATCAAGATCACATATAGAGCACAAAATACAGCAGGATATTGAGAAAATTTGTATTACATGTAGTTTGGGGTCCTTTATAATTACATAACTGTCACCGAGCATCATCCGCATGCGCGCATCAAACATTGTATTGAAGCACTCTGCCAACGTCGCAGCCATTGCCGTCGCGTCTGCCCGAGGACCGGTACAACTCGTCTCGCCTGACGATGCTGGTCTGTCTGCTAACAACGCTCGAGCGGACTGACGAGGGTGGCCGAGTATACGGTCCTTCCTAGGACCCCCAGTCGCGTCTGACCACAACGAGATATCGTCCACCGTCTGGCTGGGAGTTGGCCTGAACTCTCTCTCTAAATAAACTCTGTATAAGAAAACAACAAAAATGTTAGAGAAATTCTATTGGCCACAATCGCAAAAAATGCAATAGGAATACAAAAGTATTGCTTAGTTACGTGCTCACCACAAACTGCTCGGCGCTCTCAGACACCCACTTCCCATCACTATTCTGGTGTGTGCGCTCAAAATGGCGGAGCCTCGTAGGGGGCCTCCTGTCAGGGTCCTCCTCTGTCAACCTCAGCTCGTGCACGGCTAATGGACGGGAACCAGCACTGTGCTTCATCTTCTTCTCGCTTTGAGTCATCTCCGTGCCTCGCTCACTCAGCTTCGCCCAGTCTGGAGTACTCCAATGCGACACCAGGTGCCCCCACATGGTTCTGGAGAAGTACTCGGGATTGTGGTCTCTGGTCATAGATATATCTGTCGTACCCGCCCGAGCTAGCGCCCACCTCCTCGCATTCAACATCCATTTCTTGTAGTTCTCGGCACAATGCCACTCCCATGCCTGCCTCCCGAGTTCTCGCTCTCCGTCCGACTCAAATTGGAAATAGTCCTGAACATAATTCAACACAATTGAAAAACACAGTTAGCAAGAAAAATTCAGCGATAATGTACTTCTAAAACCGCAAAAGTAAAGCACATAAAAAATACTGCGCTCCTTACCAAAAACTTCCCCCAAACAAGCTCTTTGTCTGATTCCGTCCACGACCCCCACGTCGTATAAGGCTGTGGGAGGTGAGCCTTGATAATAGGACCGATCTTGGTCCTAACACAATCCTCAACAAAACTAATTACAAGAAATCACAAAGATACATCAATCCCAATATAAGTGCATATTACAATAGAATTGAGCTTTGCAAATTAAAAACATACTAATTGTTTCGGACATGAGCAGTAACCCTCTGCTCCGGGGTGGCTGGAAGAGGTATTCCGCGGGTAATACCTCGCGGTACAGATGAACTAGACGCTGCAGATGATGAAAAAGGAAATTATTATATTTATATATATTGCAAGTAATTGCTTTCAATCCGACACAAAACTAATATCGTCTCACCATGTTCTGAAGCAACTGATGACGATGACGGCTGCTCAGTAGTAGTCGCATCACCAATCCTAGGGAGGGGGGCTGACTGTACCGAAGCAGCTCCATGACGGCCACCTCCACGACCTCGGGGTGCACTGGATCTCGGCATATCTACAATGTAGTTCGCCCGAATAATAAACAACTTAAGTGCAGAACTAAGTATGCTAACAATGTGGCACTGCCGACTATAAAAGACAACCCAAATTAAATAGTCAACCGCCATCAATTAATAACTAATTCAATTTAAATAATAAACAGGCATGTCTAAAAGTACATTGACAAGAATTTTTTTACTCCAAACAGTCAATCACTATCACTAATAGACAACGGAACGTCTTCCTCCTCGTCCCCTTCATCTTCATCGTCTTCTTCTTCGTCGTCAATGTCTTCCTCAATATCGTCGTCATCGTCATCGTCATCACCATCATCATCACGGAGGGCTTCGGCATCGACCTCTTCTTCAGCATGGCCTAAATCGCAAAGAGGCTCATCAACAACATCGTTATTCTCTTGAAGCGGTATCACTGTGGGAGCATCATCCTCTTGGTACATCTCAACGAACACATCATCATCAACAAAGCCTCTTTTGGTCTTGATAACAGTATGCCAATTTGGATCCTTCCTTGTCACACCCTTTGCATAGAAGACCTGCGTTGCCTGAGCTGCAAATACAAATGGTTCGTAGGATCCGAGCCTTGACCTCATATTAACGTCTACAATCCCATGTCGACTAACTCGAATACCAGCTGTAATGTCAAACCATTTGCACCTGAACATTACCAGTCGATTACCGTTGCCATAATAGTCTAGTTCAACAACCTCCTCCAACTGCCCATAAAAATCACGTTCGCTATCATTATAACAGTCACCTTTGATCAAAACTCCACTGTTTTGGGTTTGTTTAGTAAGGTCAACTTCCATCGTGTTAAACCTAAACCCGTTGACAATGTACCCTTTATGACACGATACTTGTCTACTTGGGCCAGCAGCAAGCAACTTGAGACGAACATCAACTCCATCATGGACGGTCTACAACAACAAACAATTTGCACAGAGTATTAGCTTATTACATGCGGTCTATATTAGAAATGAACTGTAGGTTTTAAAACTTACGCGCTGTCGGAACCACTCAGGGAACGCGTTGTTTCGCATTTTTTCAAGTTGTCCATCTGATATCACAGGATTTGCTAATAACACTTCCTCATCGTATTCACTGCATGTTATATGGCATTGTCGTTATATTATGTGAGTAAATACTATGAGAATGAAGGTATGTACGCAACTACTTACACTATGAATGGTGCAACTTCAGTGCAATTCATGAGAGCGTACAATGTTGCGGCAATATACTCCTCCTCGGATAGATATCGACTGCTACTTGCTCCAAGTGCACGACCAAGATGCTTGAATATGGAAAGACACTCATCGAATTCTGTGTCGACACTATTGTCATTGCGACCAAGTCGATTCATCTTTGTATCAACATCAGTCTCAAAGTAAAGGGAACAGAAGTTGGTAAGCTCCTCAAGGATGTAAGCCTCTGCAATTGAACCTTCAACCCGGGCTTTGTTTCGCACCTTTTTCTTAAGGTCAAACATATACCTATGTAAGAAATAAGGATTGATTTCAGTAATCAACGCATGTGTGCAAGAATGAAATACAATTTAAAGATGGATGGGCGACATCACCTCTCAAATGGATACATCCATCGATACTGCACAGGTCCGCCCACTCTAGCCTCATATGCTAAGTGAATGGTCAAATGCTCCTTCGAGTCAAAGAAGGACGGGGGAAAGATTTTCTCTAACTTGCACACTGTCTCAACAATGTTTTTCTTAACATCACTCTCTCGGAGCACCTTTGAGCACAAATCCCTAAAGAAATGACTAAGTTCAGTCAATGCTTCATTTACTGGTTTCGGCAAGAGGTCACAAAAGACAATTGGTATAAATCTTTCCATGAATACATGACAATCGTGACTCTTTAGACCATAAAACCGACAATCTGCAAGGTTGCAACAGCGTGATATATTAGATGCATAGCCATCTGGCAGCTTCAACAATTTTACCCACTCGCACACCTGTTGTATCTGCTTTTTATCCAATGTATATACTGCTTTGGGCAAAACCAGCTTACCATTAACCATTCGTGGATGCAATTCACGCCGTATACCCATCACCTGCATATCTCTGCGTGCTTTTAAGTGATCCTTTGATTTGCCCTTGACATTCATGACTGTATTAAACACATTTTCGAAAACATTTTTCTCAATGTGCATAACATCGAGATTGTTGCGCAGAAGGAGGGTCGGCCAATAAGGTAGCTCCCAAAAGATGCACATTTTCTTCCAGTTGTGTTTTTTTCCAAAGCCAGGAAGTTTTAGACTAGCACCACACTTTCCAAATGGTACCGCATCCATGTCAAGGTCCTTTACGCACATATACACTTCCTTACCAGACAATCTGTCACGTGTTTCAAGGCAACGCTCCACAGTTTTATCAAACTTATCTTTTTGCCTTCAAAATGGGTGATTAGGTGGTAAGAATTGTCTGTGACACCCCGAAAAGGAAGCCTTCCCCCCGTGCTTTAAGGTGAAAGCCTTACTCATTTCCATACAATAAGGACATGCCAATCTACCGTGTGTACTCCACCCACACAACATACCGTATGCAGGGAAGTCATTGATAGTCCACATGACTGCTGCCCTCAAGTTGAAGTTCTGTTTAAGAGATGCATCAAATGCTGGGGCTCCAACTTCCCACAGATTTTTTAATTCATTGATCAACGGCCGCAAGTACACATCTATATTTCTACCCAGGCTCGTAGATCAAGGAATGAGTAATGATAAAAACATGAATTGTTTCTTCATACACATGTCCGGAGGAAGGTTATACGGGACAATGATCACAGGCCACGTAGAGTAGGGTGTGCTAGAGTGCCCAAAAGGATTAAACCCATCGGTAGCGAGCCCAAGTCGCACATTTCAAACTTCTTCAGCAAAAGATGGGTGTCGATAATCAAATTCCTTCCATGCCTCTCCATCGGCAGGGTATCTTAATAAATCGGGAACTTTGCTGCGGACGTGGCTATGCCATCTCATGTGCTCTGCCGTTTTAGAAGAGTAGTACAACCTTTGAAGCCTTGGTGTCAGTGGGAAGTACCGCAATATCTTCCATGCTATCTTTCTTTTATTCCCACTGGTTTGTTTATATCTTGCGTGGCCACAAACCGGACACTCGCTCAAGTCATTGTTCTCCTTCCAAAATAAGACACAATCATTATTGCAAGCATCTATCTTCTGGTACCCCAAACCAAGTTTCATCATCATTTTCTTAGCATTATAGTACGTGTCAGGCAACTTCTCATCCTCTGGCAACATTTCTTTATTAAGCTTCAAAAAAGCATCAAAACCCCTATCACTTAGACCATGCTCAGACTTTAAGTGTAGCATCCTTGTCACAGCAGATAACTTGGTGTGCTTTGTACTTCCATTCCATATTGGCTCCTCAGAGTCTTGTAACAATTTATAAAATTTATGTGCGCTCGGGTTTGGCTCTTCTTCCACATTAGGGTTACCATCGTTAAAATAGTTATCCCAATTAATCCCACTAGGCCCAGCTTCCATTGCCATATGTTGATACTGGGAAAATCCCGGATCTCTAGGATTGTACTGTCTGAACTCAGCGGTGACCTCAGTGGGCACCCTCAGAATTGGTTCCCCGTGCTGAGTCCAATTCGTATAGTTACTCATAAAACCTCTACGGAACAGATCAAAACTTACATCGTCGGGGGTTTTTCAACTTAACAGTTGACAATCATTGCACGGACATTTAATCGTGCCGTCATCCACAAACTCCCGTTGATTCAAAGCAAATAGAATAAACCCGTTCACTCCCTGTCTAAACTCTTCTGATACCCCAATCCCACTTGGAGCAATCCTCCTTCGCATCCAACTTCTATCCACTGACATGATATATATATATATATATATCTCACTGCCTGGTAAACCTATACAAGTCGAGTTCAAAATTAACCTTCAATTTGAAATATATATATTGAGTAGTCACTTACAAGTGAGTGTTAATCAGGGTTAAGTAGGGATGATTAGGGCTAAGTAGGGCATATTAGAGCTAAGTAGTGTTGATTAGTGATAATCTAGGTAGCACAGACACGGACACTGTGTCCGACACCGACATCGACCGGGACATCGCAGAGAGGTGTCCGACACGTGTCCGAAGGTGCTGGTGAGGTGTCGGGGTGTCGGTAGTTGTAGGACACCATACCTAGACTCATATAAAGTGTCGGTACTGCGTAGGTGCTAATTAAGGCTAATCAGTGTCAATCACTGTTAATTAGGGATAATCAACGCTGATTAGTGCTAATTAGGGCTATTTAGGCCTATTTAGGGCTGATTAGTGCTAATTATACCTAATTAGGGCTTTTTAGTGTTCATCAGTGTTAATTATGGCTAATCAGGGGTGATAAGTGCTAATTAGGGCTATTTAGTGTCCGTCAGTGTTACTTAGGGCTAATCAGAGTTGATTAGCGCTAATTAGGGCTAGACTCATGTGTCGGGATGCCGGTAGTTGTCAGACACCATACCTAGACTCATGTGAAGTGTCGGTGCTTCCCAAGGGCTATTTAGGGCTAATCAGTGTAGATTAACACTAATCAGAATTAATTAGTGTTAATTAGGGCTAATCAGTGGAGGAACCAAAATTTCACCCAATGGAAGATGAATCTTATTAACTTAATTAACCTATGGCAGATGAACCTAATTAACCTAATTTCAACCCACCATGTCATGTTTCATTTTTTAATTAACCTAATTTTAACCCACCATTTAACTAAATCATATATCCGATATCTCAATCCAATTGGGTCCCATCCTCCATCAACAATCTCAATTCTCAAATGCTCAATGCACATTTAACAACCTAAAATCATCAACAGTCTTAATTCTCAAATGTACAACCAACAACCTAAAATTTTAATAAAATAATCAATGCTCAAATGGGCAAATAATTGTTCAAAATGCACATATCCAATATCTCAATCCAATTGGGTCCCATTCTCCATCAACCATCTCAATTCTCAAAAGTTTAATCCATAATTAACAAGTCAGACCAAGGACAATTACACAAATCAAACATTCCAATTGATCATTTGCGACATCACAAACTCAGATTACACAAATCTGGCCATCACAAATCAAACATCTCAATTCTAGGGAAGACAATGGCAGAAAGCATATGACAATTAATCATAGGCTTCAGAAGAATTAAATGAAACACAAACATTTTCGGGTTCTAAACTTACTTCTTAAAAGGCAACAAAGTTGATCCACTGCTAAAACTGCATGTAAACATGGCACGCTTATCAAACCTTTGTGGAAGAATTTGAGGAAATTCTAACGTATTTAATGAGAATTCAAGCTTGAACAATTGAAACAGAAAACCCAAATGGGCCAGAAAGAAGAAGAGAGAAGAATACTATTTTGATAAAATTATTGCAAACTTACACTAACAAATTCTCAAATCCACTAACTCCACATGAAATTTTCACTTATGATTCCAAAATCGATAATTTCAAATCAGTTCATAGATCTGAGATTTCACTACGAGATTTCTTTTAAATTAATAATTTTTTTACAAAAAATCAAAAAACCCTAAATCAAGAAAATTGGAACATAAACACTAATACGGTCGCTAATACGGTCGCTAAATTATGCTTTAGCGACCGCATTTGTGGCGGTCGCTAATACGGTCGCTAAATTATGCTTTAGCGACCGCATTTTGTGGCGGTCGCTAAAGACCCTTTTTCTTGTAGTGACCACCGCTAATTTCTCTCTGGTTAAAACTCTAACACTCATATTGTCTAACATCAAGCCTCAACAACACTTCTATCTCTAGTGAAAACCAATACAGCAGTTGACCTCACGAACAAAAGAAAAAACGAATCAAAATCAAGCAAGCAGTACTCTCCAAGCTACCTACTTGCTTTTGCAGTCAGCACATTCCCTGTTCTCTGGTAATTTCAGCAGTCCTTCAAGTATCTGCCAACAAAACACCCAAGATGTACTTATCACAGTGTAAACCAAACTATGTAACAAGGAAATAATGGACCGGGTAGTGCTTTAAAAAAATCCAACAAAAATTAGTTCCTTTTTAATTAAGGAAGAAAATAGTTTTTGAATTCAACTAAACTACGGCTTTGTTTCAAATTATTGAGTCAAAGCCATGTCACACAATCTTTTGGGATAGTCTTTCAGCTTAGTCATTTTTTTTACAAATTTTGAGATCTATCAGAAGCAGACAAGTTTATTCTACTTTGAGCTAAATTCGACATTATAACCTGTCCAATTCTATCTGTACTTACGATACCTATTTGTGCTCACTGAGCCGCTCGTTTTTTACAACCTTTTCCATTGAAATACAACCAAGAAAAGGAATAAAATGATCTGGATGTGCTCTAAAAGCCTAAAATCATCCAGATTTTACTTGAAAATCTATAACAAAGTGATAACTAAGTTAAAACTCGCAGGTGACAAATCCTATTCAAATTATATTTCGTTTGCTAATTCTATGAAAATAGTATTGTCCTAAATATTTTTGTGATGATATCCCTTGAATATCTAATCACTATCACATTGCATGTAAACTCAACTCAATGCTCATTCATTCCTTGGAAGGATCACAAGCACATAGATTCTTTTTATAGGTGATAGTTATTGTGAACCAAGTGAATTGACTATCTCACTTCTTTTGCCAATGAACAGGTTTGAAATATCATGCAATGATGATCTCAACAGGAGAAAAAGAGGCAAGTTGTACATTATAGTTCCCTTCATAGGAGTAAGAAAGGCAATATAAGAAGCCAGCGAACTGTACTTAAGTCTTAGGCACAAATCATACGCCATGAAACTTCATGCCAACTATTGGAGTGGATGGAGCTAATTTTGCAACTGTCCAACAATTAGTTGTCCTCATACCTTTCGCAACTGCTACCATTTTATTCTAGAGGAGTTACAACTCACAAAGTGGATCTCATGCTGACATCCTGGCATCACCAAACACTTATGACAGCTAGGATATGAATAACCTGCAAATAATAAGCACTTGGTTTTCTTCCTAACATCAGACTCTTTGACATGATAAGTTCATAAACTAATTGGCCCAAAAAGCTTTTTCTGAGTGTAGTCTTGTGTCAAAATTCAGAGAACTACTAGCTACCCATACAAGGGAAAAAATCAGAAAAGATAATTTGTTACTTTTTCCTCTTAGAAATTTATGAGAACCCAATCACGACAGATCGAAAAACATATTACCCGCCAATTAAGCGCTCTAACCACTTGCTTGCCGAAAACAACACAGAATTACGGGAAAAAAAACAGGAATAAAAAGGTAATTGCAAACCATACATCACAAAGTCAGCAGAAAGCCAGAAACCCATGCTTGTTCAGGATTCTACAGTTACGCATTAAATCATAACCCATGCTTGTTCAGAATTCTACTTGTAATTAGACGAAAGGGACATGGGTTCAAGCTTTGCCTTATTTCCACGGTTCAAGAAAGAACAGCAATAAGGATGCCTAACCAATGATATAATGTTAATGAGTACCCTAGTTATGCATGACAAATTCTGAAGTATCAAACTCAAAACATGAAAGTAAGACTAAAATTATGACAAAAATGAAAGAATTGATCATCAAAAGAATTAAACATAAACCCAAGACAAACCCACATCAAATTTTACGTGATCAAAATTTCTAAGCAAAATCTAACAAGTGCACGAGTTCATAAACAGCAGAGGCAACTGCTGTATTGGTTTTCACTAGATCTTGAAACAACAAGACCAGAATCTAATTCAGTTAGAGAAAAAGTTGCATCAGGAGTACTACCACCTACTCCAGGCTGAAGAAGCCTTCTATTACCAAAAAGTAATTTTAGCACCAGGGTTCTGTCTGTGCACGTCTATGCTTCTTTCATGAAATCAGTGAAAGCCTTTGATTTCTATGGTACAGTATGCTTCATGAGATTGTTCTCTACCAGCATTTTCATTTTAGCATCGTACTATACAATCCCAATTCGTCAAATTAAGATGTTCGCAGCATCCCTCTACAAGAAGTAAAGTAGAATTAACATACCAATGAATCAGAGACCTCCACATGTTGCTTGAGTTTTTTACATCGGGTAGAGAAGGTCAGCAGCAGCTTGGGGTGGCATGTTCGAGGCAAGGCCGGCAGCAGCAACGGCGTGGGCTTCTTGGACAGGTGGCCTTGGTCGACGGTGGTTGGTCGTCGCGATGGCGGCGGCAAGATGTGTACGGTGGTTGGTGGCCGCTAGAAAGGGGGAGAGAAAGGATAAGGGAATTTCGGGGAAGTGAGGGGAAAAATTAGGGCAAAGTCAAAAAGAAAGGAGGTGGACTATTTCTAAACCATTAGCGACCGCATAAGGCGGTCGCAAATGTCGGTCGCTAAAATAAGTTTTTGTTGACTTTTAGAATGTGTAGATATTTAGTGAACGCAAAAAATGCAGTCGCTAAAACGGTCGCTAAACTATAATTTAGCGACCGCGTATTGCTGCGGTCGCAAAATGCGGTCGCTAAAGCCTCTGATTCTTGTAGTGGCTGATCCTGTTACACCTGATCAAGGTCTACCATATGTCTCTGAGGTTACTGAATCTACACATTCCCTTCATGATCATCCACAGTGGGCACGAAAACCTTCAGCATATCTTCAGGACTTTCATTGTTTTTCTACTATTATTTCTTTACATGAGCCTTAGTCTGATCGCGAGGTTGGTTCTGATCTTGCTTGGCAGCAAGCGTTGCACGATGAATTACAGGCACTGGCTAAAACCCATACTTGGGATCTAGTTGATCTTCCTCCTGAAAAAATAGTTGTTGAATGCAAATGGGTCTATAAAATTAAGACTAGCTCTGATGGCCCCATTCAGTGTCATAAGGCTCGTTTGGTAACAAAGGGTTTTACACAGGAATATGGTATTGACTATGAAGAAACATTTACTCCTGTAGCTCGCCTTACCTCTATTCGTAGTTTACTTGCAGTTGCTGCTATTTGCAAGTGGCATTTATTTCAGATGGATGTCAAGAATGCCTTTCTTAATGTTGATCTCATTGAGGAAGTCTATATGCAGCCTTTTCCAGGATACTCTTATCCTCCGAACAAAGTTTGTTGGCTTTTTCGTGCAATATATGGTCTCAAACAAGCTCCGCATGCCTGGTTTGCCAAGTTCAGTTCCACTTTGTAGCAATTTGGTTTTGCATCAAGTGCATATGATTCTGCACTCTTTATACGGAAATCTACCCAGGGTATCACACTTATGCTCCTCTATATGAATGATATGATTATTACAGACAGTGATCTTGATGGCATTTATATTCTCAAGCAAGATCTTGATCACCAATTTGAGATGAAAGATCTTGCTCTAGAATAGAAATGCCATCAAGATCATTGCCTGTGATAATCATATCACTGCCTGTGATAATCATATTAGCATGTTTTTGTGGCACTGTTTGCTTACATTCGGTCACTTCTCTTAATCAAACGGCAGACATTTTTAACAAATCACATCCTCCAGGGCGACTTCAAGACCAAACTCCAGCTGGCTTGTTCTCTCCCACCTTGAGTTTAGGAGGGGGGTGTTAATATTATTTGTAAGATTGTATGTAGTCAAGGAGTTGTATTGTTATTTTTCCTATTCTAAAATATTCTTTAGGATTTCCTAGTCCTTGAAGGATACTACATCCATGCCTATATAAAGGCTCTTTGTACATATTATGTGATATACAAGAATAATATCTTCTCTTCTAACAGACACATTGAATATTGGTTTGTATATACTTAGTGGAACATCGTCGTTTGGTAAGAGATGCAGATAATATATGTACGACTCGTGTAGATTTGCTTCATAGATATACGCATACATACTAATTAGCTGCTCAAGCACTCCGCCTGTGGTTACCTTCCTATAATCAAGGCCTCAGTTGAACGCCCTTGCTAAGTGCCAAAAGGGGCGTTGATCCATGAGAGACGCAGAAAATCTAATAGCAGTGGGGAAAGCCCGACGTCCAACTGTCAGGCAGACTAGCTGCAATGCACTTAAGATAGTTTCTCCCGTCTCAGAGTAACCTGAGGGGTCATGATCCCTAGGAGTGCTAGTGAAGAGCTCTCAGTATTGAAACACATAGACTAGTCTACAGGCACCCTAAAAGGGATAGTGTCTGCAGACTAGTCCCGCGGTCAGTCCTTGTGCCAGAGCTAGCAGTCTTCATTGGAATGATAATATTCATCTTGGGGCCAAGGATAACGACTGAGACAAAAATGCCAGGCTTATCTTCCATATGTGAAGATCTGCCTTCCTTTTCTTCTTGCGTTGTTTCAAAGGTGACCAACAAGATTTCCAACTCTCTATTGCAATCAGCTGATAGTGGCAAAAAGCCACCTACAGATACTAACCAAAAGCGCCCCTTCTACCAAGATGACAGCCTGCAAAAATCATCACCACGCCCAGATCTCCGTAAAGAGTAATTTGCAATGGTAAGCCTTAAAAGGAAAAGCTAGTAACCTAATAACCCTCTGGCATTTAGTTCCCTAATTCTTACAGCCTACCCGTTAATGTCCAAAAATCTGAAACATGAGCTCCCTTTCATTGAGAATCTGGGCAATTTGGGTGCACACCCTTCCTGCCATATGTGAGTCATTCTGCACTCCCTTCCTTCGCGCCACGATTCCCATGAGACTCAAAAGCAGCTGTTTAAGCATATTTCTCTGGAATTTTGCGAAGGCCAAATGATCCGACACTCAAGTTTACCTTTTCCCAAGCGACTTCGCCGCATCCGCCAAAATGTCCAGCTGATTAAGACGATAAGAAGTCTCATCTCCATGAAGTAGCTATTTTCTCCAAAACCAGATGTGCGACAGTGTACCCTAAATGTCGTTTGCGTGACGGCCCTCCCTAGGAGTAGCAAATATATCGGCACCACCTCTGTCTTGATAAAAAATGGCCACTAGGAAACAACATCTTTCCAGATCACCTTGTCCAGATTCTCCTGGGGACAACGAGCAGATACTCGATAAATCAACAAAATTAAACCTACCATCACTTCTTTCCCAAGTCAGAATGCTAAGCACTCTTTTCTTATTCTTACGACAGCATTTGCGTTCCTTAAAGTCTCTCTTGGATAACTCGAGAGTAATCGCTAGGAAGTATTAAATCTAAAGTGGGAAAACTATTTGCCATCATGATGTTATATATAATGCATCAACAGGTGCCGTGACACGTGCAAAGTATGCTTGAAAGTGCAACTAGTGTCTCTACGTGATGACAGGAGCGCGGGCTGTGCACTACATGTGCGAATGCATGAGATGCATACTTTATGTTTTTAAAATAACTAGTAAGGATCACATGCTTTGCACGTTATATAGTAATTTAAAATAAAAATATCATGAACCATGGTAAAAAACACAATTAAAATTAATCATTATGACTATTATAATAAAATTATAACAATAAATCAGTTGTTAGTGCTAACCAAAGACTTGAAATATGAAAAGTTAATTGCACAAAACACGGTCTTACTTTAAAACCCGAAATTTTCACGCCAATTATCATCGATATTTTCTTACTATTTATCATACTTATTTCTTTCGTCAGATTAAGTTGTTATAGAAGAGAAAATTGACTGTTTCATATTATATCTTGTCACCATGACATTGTCATTTGTCTAAAACATCTTTCACAGAAATCTAACTCTCATGAAATATTTCAAGATTGACTGCACAGTAATAAAAATGAAAAAAATGTTTAGAAATAATTAAAAGTTCAAAATATCATCACTTCAGTATCATTCATTATCTATCTTGCTTCTTTTTGTAAACTTGATGGCCATTTCTTATACCGATGGTTATTGGGGGTCAAAATATACCCTGCAGTTTATTTACTTTTAATAATAATCTAGTCTATTACTCCCTATATCCCGCAAAAAACTTATCATATTTCCTTTTTGGGTTGCCCAAAAAAATTGATTGGTTTCAATTTAAGATTCCTTAGGTGTTTTTACATGTTTACTCTTTATATACTTTTCGCTATTCTACTTCTTTCTCCGCATTTGAGCGTCCACCAATCCACTTCTTCCTACCCAACCACTTTCTCCACATTTGATCATCCACTAATCCATTTTCACTATTCAACCACTCTCAACCCCCCCCCCCCTCCCCCCTTGAGATAAAAAGAAAAACACATATCCTAAATAAGCGTGCATTCAAATATGATCAAATAATTTGGGATGCAATGAGTATATAATTTTTGTGTCTCTTATTTTAAGATTAAAATACTACCAATTCTTTTTTCAACTTTTTGTATCTTAAGTTCTAACATTCAAGTACAATTTGTCTAAAACTACTCTTAATCTTAATTATTTTCCTTTTTCTACTTTCCAATTAAATTTTTTTAGTGTACTCTAATTTTTCTTTAATAGTATACTCTAAAGCTCTCTTTTTTTAATTTTTATTTAGCATGACCTTATCTTCTTAGTAGTAAAATGAGGACTTTTATTTTTAACACAAACTTATATGATAATACCAAAATTACTCATCTAAAAAGTCTATATACATGTGTGTCCTTTTGAATTCTATATTGCGAAATAAATGTGCAAAGTTGATATCAGATAATTCTAATGAACTACATAATTTCAATAATGTTCACAAGCCCATGTTTTTCACCCTATATTTATGTATATGCATTACAGGATTAATATACAAAAGTTTATCAAGAATAATTTCTGATCATTCATAAAATAAAGACCTTTATCATCAAAATAAAAAAGAAGAAAAAAGTACTTTTAACATAAGGTTTTGAGAGTTAAGAAAATTATAGGCTTAATTGCACCCATGACCTTGAGGTTAGGGTAAAATCACATGCATATCCATTAGGTCGAACAATAGCACTTATGTTCGTTGATTCAACAAAAATACTGAAGGTGAAAAGACCAAAATGCCCATAACTTAGGAACATAATTCTTTAAATGTCATTCGTCGTCCTTCCATCTCACCATACAGCCCCACCACCATGACCCCTTTACACTTTTTCATTTTCAACACACACAGACAACACATACACACACTCTCACCCACACACACACCCACAACCATAGCCACAATTGAGTCTCAACATCATCGTGTTCTTCAGCTTTCTCACCTTTCTTCAGCCTTCTTACCCCAATAAATTGTCACAGCTTTCTCACTCTAACCACTTGCAACAAATCATCACTATTTAGCAAACCAAATGAAAAAAAATAAAAAAATTTAAATTTGGGGTTCAAAATCTAGAAGATGTATAAGATTCTTGTTTGCGTCAACCCACCACCACCAGACAACCCACCACACCTCTAATTAACACGCCTGCACACACACCATTGGCGGATCTAAGATTCTCATGTTTGTGCTACTACCGAGGACGTTTACGGTGGTGGAGGCGGCTGAGTGGGGTGAGATAATGTGGAGGCCAACGTTCGCCGACACCGAGATGAGGTGGGTGGGACTGAGCCAGTTTGCTAACTTTTTGGTTGAGTGCTTGCCGAGGAAGTGCGGCAGCAAAGTGGGGGAAGTGAGGGGAGTAGGGAGTGGGTTAAAACCCTAATTTGCAAAATTAGGATTTGTAAATTTTTATATTAAAATGAGGGCAGTATTGACATTTAAAAAATACTTATTGATGACATAAGCCACAAAAAAAATTAACGGATCAATACGATTTTACCTTTCGAAACTTAGTGTCGTTGATTGTAATTTCACCATAATCACAAGATCATGAGTTATTTTGATGTTGATAGTTTTTTAAGGTTATGTTTTGATAGAATTTTGTTTAAAGGTGAACAGAGTCTTAGCATCATATTTATAAGAATAGGCAAAGTCCACTCCCACATTTTTGTCACATAAAAACGCATTAGTGAACTTTTAACCTCTTTAACAACAAATTGTTTATATTTAGCCAAAATTATTGTAGTTTAGTCTCACCTTCTTAAAAGTAAAAAATACACTTATTTTTGCAAACCTTTTGCTTCTAAAAATGGTATTTTTAATGAAAATGTTTAGCCATTTTAATCCCTTGAGTTTATTTTATACATTAGGGCTAGTCTTTACCCGTTTTGATTATATATATTGTCTTTTGTCACTAAAAGATGCATTAGTGAACCTCTTTAGCATCAAAATATTTAAAGTTAGCCAAATAGGCAGTAATTTAGTCTCACCTTTTAAAAAGTCAAAATATTTAGAAAACTTTTGAACTTGAAAAGAATAGTTTAAGATTTTTTTTTAATAATTTAACCCTTGAGTATCAAAACTTGAGAGTTTTCAAGCTAAAAAAAATGTATTTCTAATTTGAGCTGAAATAAATTGGATTTTTATCAATTGGATTTCATTTAATTCTATCACTTATAAGAGTAAAACATACGAAGACAATAGCTATATGAATAATATATAATCATGTAAATTTATGATATCTCGGGATACAAAAGATCATAGAAAGTAAATAACCATATGAAGGATTTGTTGTCATGCAAATAAGGATATTCCAATAACTCTAATACGAATATAGGATTATGTACTTTCCACGAACTCAAGCTTTAATTAGGAGTAGAGTTATATGATCTAGCGATTCGTATGCATTTAAAATTTCTAAAGCATCTGTTTTACGATAGTTTTCTTACACCAATATGTGTCCGCGATTGAAATCTAGAATTATACTTCAGTTATATGATAGTTTTAACATATGAATATTAATACGTTTGCATTGAAATATATATACATGCAAAATAATTGAAATTTGTAGCATACACACCAACATACAATTATGCTTTACAAAATTAGAAAAGAACTGGGTTTCTGACAAAATATTCAATTTAGTGTAGGTATATTATGTTTTTTCTTAGAGACTATAGAAAACACTGCTCTCTACAAGTTGTTTTCATTAATTGAAACTGATGGAAAAGATGCAGTAGCTCTGATGTATTTAGCTTTTACGTGAATGGAATCAGTAGGTTTTGGTAGAAATTTTTCGGTAACCAAAGAACATGCATGAGTTTGAGGGTGATTTTATATGTTTTCATAATTTTTTTCTTTTTCTTATTGAAAGACAAAATAACCCTTAACTCTACCTAAAGTGTAGATTCCTATAAGGGTATTTTAAAGAAAATGATTGATATCCTAAGAGAAGTCATATACACTCTTACTTTGCTATGAAGATTTCAGTTTAGAAAGGGCATCTTAACAAAAAAAAGATTAGTCATTTAAATCCAGTCAAGATTACATATACATTTAAAAAAATTTCAAAAACTCTAGTATTACGACTACTTCCTTATATCAACATGTCCGTATTCAAAATCTAGAATTAAACCTCATGTTTACGATAATTTCAATTTACTAATATGTTTGTATTAAACCTACGTCTATGCAGAATAATTCAAATCGATAGCATACGCATCAACTTACAAATATGAAATAAAAAAGTTGAAAAGGATTGAATTTCTGATAAAAAGTCAATTTAGTTTAGGTATATTACATTGTTGAAAAAGCCTATAGAAAACTATGTTCTCTGCAAGTTTTTTTTTTATAAATCAAATATGATAGAGAACATGTTGTAATATCCCGAACTTTGGGAGCCGGTTAAATAACCATCTGGGTTCTGAAAAATAAACGAGCGATAATTTTTAGCAATGCTCTAGTACTAGTAGAATATTGGTGCTTAAAAGAATTTTGGGACAAAAATATAAATTTTTGGGGGCATAAATGTAAATTATGGTTTGGGTGAAGAAAAATAATAAAATGAGTGATATAGTATATTCTAGTGATGTTTATTTAAATTAATCAGAATTATATTAATTTTTGGGGCTTAAATGTAATTATATGAAGTTCGGGGGTTATTTTGTAATTTTGGAAACTTGAGGGGCCAAAGTGCAAATTTTGAAAGTTTGCAACATGTGCCATAATTGGGGAAATCAAATCATGCACGGTAGCCACCTCCTGATTGCATTAAGCTGACTCAGGGTTGGAAATCATAGAATATTTGGGATAAGATTAATGAGGTTAATTATAAAAGGAATATTCTGGGGTGTAAAATGCAATTAAGGGAAACTTAAGAACAATCTGAAGAATCTGAAGAACACACACGGGGGAAGCTCTGGGAAGAAGGAAAAGGAGGAAGAAGAAGGAGGGAAAGAATAGGAAAAAGGATTGAATCCGAACCCTAATAGGGTATGAACCTTGAACCCAAAATTGTGGAAATTGGTTGAATTTGTTGAAGAATATGTGACGTATATATATCTATATATATATGCTTCGGTCGATATACATAGATTCGGGATGAAAATTGAAAGTAGATCTTGATAGCTTGTGTAATACGTGAATCTAAATCTAAAGCATAACCAAGAAGAGAAAGTGATTAGGATTTCGAATTTGGTAAGGTTTCAGTGTGCCTAGGGGTGTGTTTCAGTGTGCGTTCTTCGTCTATGGTGGTTTAATTCAAATTATGGGTGTGTAATTCGGGGTAATTGCGTAAAGCAAATGGATTTAGGGCATTGAGGTGTAATGGTAATGCAACTAAGTGAATTAGGTGTGTAAAAATGGAGATTTCATGCGTGATTATGGGGTATAAATACCCAGGTACACGGCTGCTGGTTGACTGAAAAAGAAGACTTGTGTATGTGTTCAAGGTGTGTTTAGATCTGAATAGTAACTTGTAATTGTCGCTATGTTCTAATTTAAAATTTCAAAACTAGCTAGGGTTAGATTTTGCCAAACTTTAAAGAAGAGACCCTAATTATTTTTAAGAGATCTACATTGTAAAATTTTGTTTTGATTTTTCTGAGGTCTAGAACGGGGTTAAGCGATGCAGGAATGTTAAAACTCTGTAGTGGAATTTAAAATATCAAACTAGCATGGTTTCATACGAAACTTTTATGAGAACCCTAGGATGCTGAGAATTTTCATTTTTCAAAATTTTGGATCATTCCGAAGTTGTTAGCTATTTTTGGCCGAACCGACTTTAAAGCGCTCAATACGGATATCGATTCAGGATTTTCGGGCGAAAATTTACTAAAATACTTTTTATTCCAAAAATGAATTCAGAGTGTTTAAAATAGTGTTTTAAGATATTTTTAGGATTTTTTCGGGTGCCGATATATCCCAGGAGTATTTTGGTAATTAATTTGTCACCCATATTTAGGGGTATTTTAGTAATTTCACCCATAAAAGATATTTTTGAGTAAATTTACATACAATAAGGATATTTAGGGACTCTACTTATGAGAAGACTATTTTGGTGATTTAAATCCGAGAGGGGCATTTTTATAATTTTACATACGCGGTGAAAGAGGTTCACTTTGGGAGCTTGTGTTAGTCCGTATTAAGTTATAATATTGTACTGTAGGCTATGTCCTGATGTAGGTTAAAGCGAAAGATTTTTTGTTAGGATAATTTAGCTGAGGATCGAAGCAAGGGATTCTATCTAAACCCTGGGTAAGGATTTCATCCGAACCCTTATTTTGATAACTCGTACTCGTAAGTACTCTTATGATTTACTTATGACTAATGTCGAACTTTGAGTTATGAATTGATATCAGTATGTTATTGCCCAGAAAATCTTAACATTGAACCAGAATCGATTCACTACAAGAAAAATGGCCTACGCCGGCGGCCAGAAAACGCTGCCATAAGCAAAAAAACCGCTGGCATAGGTTTAGCCGGCGCTAGGGCAGCGACGCCTTTAGTCGCGTTGCGCTAGACATATGGCGGCGGTCAGACGGGTCTATACCGGCAGTCAAACGCCGGCATTGCTCTTTCCTCATCTGTTCCCTAATGTTGCCTATACCAATGGCGGCTATCTAAGCCGACAGCCATAAGCGCCGCCATAGCTAAATATTTAGTAATTTGAAAATAAATTAAAAGAGCAATGCCAACGGCACTGACCACCGCTATTGTCTCTTTAGAATTTTTAATTTTTTCTTAATAAATAGACTTATGCCGGTGATGACGAGCGCCTCCATATGTCTGTCTCTCTCTCTTTTTTTTCTTCTTCTTTTTTTCAAGTTTATATAAAACAATGGCTATAACAAAAACCCGGATCCAAGTAGAAATAATAAATCATTCATCAACCATTAACAAGATTTTCAAGATCCATGATTCAAAATTCTAGAAATCTATTACAACACCTTAAAACCTATAACAAACTTTCACACAACTTTAGATTATTCAAGAACAATCATTAACCCTATCGAAGTTTCTTCAAACACTAAACAAATCTAAAGCATTCACAGAACTATCAAGGTCTTGCACACCATCAAGGTTAATCCACAAGTCTGGCATCTCTAGGTCCATTTCCATTTGCACTGGCATTTGCATCCATGTCAACCTGATACAAAGACAAACTTCATTATTATCAAATTCCACTGACGAGGTGTATGAAAAAATGTAAGCACAATATGATATAGAACTGAAGAACAAGTTTGTTAACAAGTGGATAGATGTTTTTAAAGATGATACCAAACAATGGCAGCGATCCTAGTATATTTTACACCACATGCAGTAACTGACATAATAGAACTACCATTACTAAAAGGTACTAATAGTAATTCATAATGCAAAACCTTTTAATGGGCATCCATAATTTTGTTTTCCCCATAACTAAAACTTGCTAAGGAAAAGTTGTTACAAATATTACCAAAGATCCCTATTTGCCTTGAAAGGATTACAAGTGGACTTTGATCAGCGTGAAAAACTCTCAAAAACTTTTGTTAAGAAAGAATCCAACTTCAACCTCCAAAGACATTAATTGGCCAGTATAGTTTCAACAATAGAGCTCTATAATACAAAACTATCTATGTTCGTATTAATCATCAAAGACTAATCCACCGTAATGTCCCCTTCAATCTCTAAACACACCAAACCAGATACACCCTCCAAGCCAACAAGTAGCATTAAACAAAACATAGCAATGACGTACAATTGTTCAGGGCAACTTCTTTGGAGTATGACTATTGCCTCTAGTAAAGGTCAGCTCGCTAAAGCAGTTATCAGTAAGGCATTAAATGGCTAGACAGCTTACAAGTGGAATTATGCTATATCTAGCTAGTCAAAAACAATCAAACCAGCTTAAACTGACAACCGGTTGCTTAACACCAGATAGTGTTATCTAAAAACCTAATTAACTTGTAGGGAACCATCCTAAAAAGTTTAACACAATATCAAATGAGTGCAAGTGGGGTACACTTGGCTGTATAATTCAATTTCAGCCTTTGGCGCATATGGATAACGTGGCTTAAAGGGAATGCGCTGGTAAACGCAACTTTAAGCTTCTTGTAAGCTCAAAGAAAACTTATAAAAACAGTACAATTCTAGCATTTTCTGCAAACATGTAGAATGTTAATGAAGAAATCTTATACCTGACTGCTTGACCCAGCTGAATCCTTGTACTTCTGAGCTAGTGAAGTCTAGTTAGGGTAATTGATAGGTACAAGGTTAGGCACACGTGCCACACACCCAATAAAAGAACCGAGCTCATCATGTGCTCTGGTGACCCAACATCCGTCGTCATCATACCCAACATGTACACGTGTTTTCCTTGCCCATCTCTTCATTCCCGTTGTTAGCCCCCGTTTCCTCGAGGACCTAGCATCTGAAACAAAACACACTAGACATAATGAACCCAGTCATCATAAAAAGGGAATGTAATGCAAATATGAAATGACTGCAAAGTTGTGCAGTTTGTTGAATGTGCGACAAACTGCAACAGATATTGTATCACATTATAAGCATATATTAAATTACTAAAACTTGTAAAATTAGAAGACAGATTACTGGACACACTTGTAACAAGGTGATACGCAGAAAACATACACCTGTTCTAAAAGCATATTATTCGCTTCCTTCTCAGGTACGTCAACCCCTTTTAAGATAGCAAACAAAAATTAAACCCCATAGCGGCATTCCTTCTGTCACTTTATCATATCCAGTCACACTAAGTAGTAGAGCACTCAACGTCATATGAAAGTCGACAAGCATAAGTTCAATTTTTATTAAATGCATGTCCTCACCAATAGCACATTAATCACATTTTACACCACTAGCAGATGTTTCCTTTATGTAACGTTCCTGTTAGACATACACGTGGCATGTCATAACAGTTGCTCTCGATATATCTCGTGTTCATGTGTTGTTTCAACAGTCAGAATTCACCATTTGCACAATTACTCATATACATGAAAGGGGTAGTTATACAACTGACTGAAACATGTAGCATACTGGCATAGCTCGAAAATAAATTCAGAGTTCTCCAGAGAAAAATCCATATAAAAAGCCGTCACTTGTGCCATTGCGCCTCTCATCAACATCAACAAGTGGAGTCTCAATGTTGTGCCTCTCGTCAGCATCACCAAGTGTAGTCTCTACAGGTGGCATCCCTCTATTGCTGCAGCCAGCCGCATCGCGACTTTGGTTTCGAGTGGATGGACCATTGAGATACTATACACCCAAATGCTATAAATAAACATTGATGAAAGACAGAGATCAATATATTAGCATAATCTAAATAACATGCAAAAGACAACCATAAATTAGCAAGTTGGATTAAACAACGTTCACACAAATCTAAGAAAAATTAAACAAGACCCAAATGTTTGAACATAGATAGTAAAATCCATGCTAAAACTTCTTCCATGAATATTGCAAACTGGCCATCAGAAAGAGAAAACGTAGATCAAACTAATTGTAATGGAGAAGCAAATCGTAAAACAACACAAAAACAGATCATGAACCCTCAAATTACAGAAAAAAACAAAGATCAAACAAAACATTTAAAGCATAGAAAGCATCACACCCATCTGCCCAAAATGTAAATGTAAAGAGGAATCATCACAAAGACCCATTTAAACAAACTCAACCAAAACAATATCAACAAGACAGAAAAATATGATTAATAGGTCTAGAGAAATATTACATGATTAAAGAGAAGAGAACGATGTCGTCGGCGGGAGGTGGATCAAGCGACGGCGAAAAGGACTGCCGGCAAGAGTCACAGTCGAACTCGAAGGTGGTGGGTTCACGGGTCGAAGTTGGAGAAAGCTGAAAAAGTGGAGCACTGCCGACTATGGCAGCGGCAAGAGGCGCTAATGGCGACAGAGACAATACCATCAGACCCAATTGTTTGAACATAGAAATCGAAATCAAAAACTTTCTAAACATCAAATTAAATACATTTTAGAGCAGAAGCAATCAATTATTTCTTAATCAGGGCTTGGGTGAAAGAAAATCTTACCTTAATTAGATGAATCCAACAGTGTGGTTGATCCAACAGCATACCAGAGCATCGACTGAAAGGAAGAGCAGAGACTTCACAAGAGAAGATAGGATTCAACAACAGAAAGGGATTCGGTGAGGAGAATAGAGGACTCAAACAAGGGAAGGAGGAAAGAGAAGAAAGAGAAATGAGCACGAGTGTGCGGTGTTTAGAAAACTACAGAAACAACCAAAAAAGTATTAGAAGAAAACTTGGATATAAGTATATCCCGGCGGTCAAGTCGTCGCCTAAGACAATTAAGCTGCCGGCATAGGTCGTTCTTGGGCGCTAAATTTTGACGCTCATATTTTGCTGTGAAAATACAGTCTATAGCAACGCCCAACATGTGACCGCCGACTCAGAGGGCCGCTATAGATACTATAGCAACGGCCGCCATGGAGGCGCCGGCATAGCCCGTCTACAGCAGCGCTTCTATGTGACCGCTGGTATAGAGCGCCGCGACAGATTACTTTTTTTGTAGTGATTATTTGAAAATCTTGTGATGCTCGCCTATTATTACATACTGAACAAATTTGATATCGTATGTTATTCTGATTTGTCATCGCCATTCGTTTGGACTCTATTATGTTGATACATGTTGCATTACTTGCCTTAAAAACCTTGCATTGAGCTTTAAAACGTTCATAGAAACTCTTATCGATGCTCATTATCTATTACCCATCGCCCATTGAATAACATGTTGTATTATTGAAATTGTTGTTATTATGTACATTGACATGAGATTGTGCATTGGTATGGGCTAGTGCCTTGTTGACTAGTTGGTGGCTAGTGTAACACCCCGACTTTTTTAAGTTATTTAAAATTTTTAGCAACAAATATATTATTCTTAGCCCCGATAAATTTTCTAACAACTTTTAGCGGCAAATTAAATGTTTAGTGACTAGCGTGACCAAAATTTTATGGGTAAACTTTTAGCGACGAATAAGGATTCGGAATATCGTATCAAACATTTTCTAGCAAATATACTATCATAAATAATTATTGCGGCCATTTCGCAGTAATAAAAAGCTCGGGTAAAATTTTAGTGACTAATGTGAGTGTAAAGGGGTTCTTTTTGTGATTTACCATTTAGGGTTTATTACATATATATGCATACACTATAGGGTCAGCCGTCCTTGGCTTTGTAGGAGACTCTTTGCGGCACAGAGAGAGAGAAAGAGAGATACCGAGAGAGAGAAGACGAGGGATCGAAGGAAGAGCTTTTTCGGTGATCAGGATTGGTTTACCGGTAAGTTTTCTTAATATTTTTATTTTTGTTAGTTAATGGTCTATAGAATAAAAGGGGAGGCATGGGATTTCCAGCCGTGAGAGTGGGTTATGTGGGTTTGGTGGCTGCCGCAAAGCGAATTTAAGGGTATACGATGCCGCGTAGAAGCTGTGTATATGTGCTAGTATATTGTGTAATTGTGTGGGTGCTTTGGTCGTATGAGAGATGGGTTAGCTTAAATATGTGGTGTAATATTTGTTTAGGGTTCAAAGTGTCATATAAGAGTGTCGTATAAGAGAAAGAAAGCGAGAAGGGGTGGCAGCCATGGATCTGCCGTGGTGCATGTAGGTAAAGAGGGCAGCTGAGTGTTAAGTGTACTGTGTGCGCAAGTGTGTATGTATACCTGTTTGAGGGTGTTAAGGGAAGAAAGGGTGTCTATTAACCGTAGAGCGGGTTTGGGAGGACGGTTGGATGGTGTTCTTGAGCTTCAACAAGAATTAACTTGGGATAACAACATATTGGAACATTTTAGATGCAAGAATGTCGAAGGTAACTGGATGAAGTTGGTTTGCTATTGTAATAAGGAAGTAATTTTTTTGCTTAGACGTTGGCCATGCCAGTTATAGGGTCAGGTGGTCTGTAATGCCAAAGGTCCATGTAACAATTGTTGGTCGGACTATGTTAGTTTGAGGGTGACAACTTGTAGGGTGATAGAAAGCTGGAGAAGCCAAGCAAATCTTACAGGGAGGTGGCTGGAATTCCACCTCCGGTCAGAATATCTGTGGTCCATAAGCTTGCCAAGAGAAATTTTCCATGACTATGTAACAGTCTGTGTAGGTGTGAAGGGGTGTAATGCCATGGGATGTTGGGACTGCAAAGAATGTTCTTAATGGATTTGGAAGTTAGCAGCGCGTGTGTGTGTGTGTGTTGGGTATAAATGGGTATGAGAGTGCATTAGTGGTGAGTGTTCATATGTAATGTGTGTGTGTGTGTGTGTGTGTGTGTAAAATGAAAGAAGAAGGGAGACCCACTGCCGTGAGGCAGTGGGCATGGCAGGATAAATATAAAGATATGTGGGTTGGTATCAAGTGGGTATTGAGAGAGAAGTGGGAATGTAGTTTATAATGGGGGTGTGTGTAACTGTTGTGCATACATATGGAGAAGGCAGTGGCGTGAGAGGTACATAAAGATATGTGGGTTTGTACCAGGTGGGTATTGAGGGAGAAGTGAGAATATAGTGTGTAATGGGTGTGTGTGTGTGTGTGGGTAAGTGTTGTGTATACAAATGTTGAATCAAAGTGCTGTGTGAAAGGTGTGTGAGTGTATGAGTGGTGTGTGTAATTTATGTGTGTGTGTGTGTGTGTGTTTTGTAAATGTAATGACTGTGGGGTGTGAGTTTCATGAGGTCTGTGAGTGCAATGAACAAGAAAAAGAAGAAGTGAACTGGAAGTGAATTGGGTTTGGGTCACAGTAAATTGTGCAGTAGGTGTAACGGGTTAGCGTTAAGTGCGGTGCGAGCATTCGATAATGCATGGTGATCATTAGTACATAAAACTTTACAGTATAATACGTTAGACTATATTAGAGTTTCTGGCATAATTTTATAATTTTTTGAAATTGCATGTATTTTTAATAATTTCTGTAGTTTCGGATTTTTGAAATTATTTTGGAACCATTAAACCCTGAAAATCTTCTGGGAAAAATTATAATAATGTTTTCATAGTATAATAAAGACTCAGTAAAAGTTTGATGATTTTTGGGGTTGATTTGTTATGGTTTCCATATTGCATTAGTTTTAGCAAAACGAATATTTGAAAAATAGTTTTAATGCCTTTTAATTTCTGATTTATATTTTTTATAATTTTTATACATATTTCCAAGTTAATATAAAAATTATGGGACTTAGTTTGCAGCTGGAAGTATTTTTGGCAATTTATGAGATTTTATTGTATTTAAAGAAATTATTTTAATTTGAAAATATTCAAAATTTCAGAAAATTCATATTTTGACTCTTATTAATGTTTTAAGCTATAAAAGTATTTTATTGAAATTTATTATAAATTTTGGAATATAGTTACGCGTTAAGTAGCGTACATGATTTCCGGTTAGTTACGTTGGTCGTGTGTGGAATACGTTTCGAGTCGCGTGATTTCGGGATTAAAAGTAAGCACATAGTGGGTAGTCAATATTAGGGTTTCTAGTATATTAGACATAAATTGTGTTCTACCAATTAAATTATAAATTTAGGTTAATTCAAAGAATACTGATCGAGGTTGGTAGCATCGCTTAGCTTGGACCAAGGTAAGGATTTCTCTCCGAACCCCATTTCCTTATTCTGTTTCAAAGGTTTATAATACAGTTTTACAAAATACATTGATATTTGATTTCTATGATTGAAATAAAAACGTTTGCCTTGAAACTGTTCATGAAACCGTAACTTGAACCTTAAGCGATCGTCTGGAATTCTTTATTTGTTCTCATTTGTTTTATCGATTCAATTATCATAAAATGTTATGAATTCTATTTATTGCTTCTCAATGTTGACATGATTTAGTAACTTGGGAGCCATAAGGATGGTCTGTCTTGTTGGCGTTACAAGGATGGTCTGTTGGATGGGTTTAACTAGTACCTAGATGGACTAGTCAGTGTACATATGCATATGTAAGTGTATCGAGCACTGCCAGAGTGGCTTTGCTTCTGTACTGCTCATGTTCAACGTTTCCTATTTATATTTATTGCACTTTAAGTGTTTTCAAAAAATGGTTATCGATTGAAGGGAATTAAGTTGATACTCATCCCTTTGTTTATATTGAAATGCTGTGATTTTCTTTGAAAACCTTTTTAAACTTATCATTTGATTGTATATAGAAATATTGTTTGAATCGCTATGTTTCTTTGTCTTAAAAAGTTTTATTTGGCTTAAATATAAAATCGTCCGAATCGTTTTTATTGTTTTAAATCTTTGTGCGACCTTACTGGGCTCTCAAAAACTCACTCCCCTTTGACTTCCTTTCTGCATGCAGTAACCAGCGTTAGATTTCTTGAAATTGGACTAGAGGCAAGCGAGCGAGTGAATTTAAGTTACTGTGTTTTTCTATTAGAACCCCTACGTGGGTGAAGAGTATTGTTTAAATTTTGTAGGATATCAATTTGGTATTTTATTTATGAAATCAATTAAGATTATGATTTCATTGAAGGTTAGTTGCTCTGATGATGGTTGTCCACTTTGGATTATGAGAACATATTCTCTTAGTGTATCTGATCGATTGAGTATTAACATTTCAGAAAATTCCGGCATGTTACAGCTAGTGCCTTGATAGAGTAGTCGGTGCATTAGTATGGGCTAGTACCTTGATGGACTAGTCGGTGGCTAGTACCTTGATGGACTAGTCGATGCATTGGTATGGGCTAGTACCTTGACGGATTAGTCGGTGTATCTACGATTGTTTGCATCACATCTGAAATTTTTCTATGGTTTCTGATCGAACTAGTTATGATTCTATTGAATCTGTTAAAAAATTATCATTTAATTTCATCTGTGAATTATTTCGTAATTTCTGTGTATTGGAGGATTTGGTGTGGGAAGAAATGATTGGAAAGTATATCTGAATGATTTGTGCTTGTGTTGAAATCCCTTGAGAATTTTCCGTGCTACTTTGAAAATGATGACTTTAAAAGTGATCTTTTACTAATCGTTTGGAAACCATCGTGATTGTTATTGTTATTTTGGTATTTATTTATGATGAATTCTGATCATGTTGGAAATCATTGAGCTCTTCAAATCGTTTGAGATATTTCGGAAACCATCGTCATTTGGATTATTTGGAGTCATTTGGTAATTCTTTTTTGTAGTCCTTATACGACCTTACCGAGCTCTCAAAAGCTCCCCATTCGTTTGATTCCCTTCTGTAGGTGACGATCAGCTGTCGCATGTTCGGGAATGGGTTAGAGCCTGTGTGAGATTCCGATGAGCCCATCACTACTGGGTAATGTGGTCCCTGCGCAGGTCTGTACTGTTGATTCATTCTATCAGGACTCTAGTTATTAAGAACCTAGGTTTTAATAGTTAAGTTTGAGCAGTTATTGTAATCTTGTATTTTAAGGAATTTGGATTGGTGTTAAATTAGATGCTTTAAAGTATACGGTAGGGAACATGATTTGAGAGGTTTGATGTGATATGGTAAGTTAATGTTTCGGTAGTTCAGGGTAGCAGAGCTCCGAATTTTTGGGGGCGTTACACATGTAATAACTTTTAGGTAATTTAGTTTTAACGTGAATGGAGGCGGTAGGATTTGATAAGATATTTTCAATAATCAGAGAGCATGCAAAAGTTCAAGGGTGATTTTATAGAATTTTCATAGAGTTTCTTTTCTTCTTTTTTTTCAATAAAAATTAAAAGAACCCTTTACTCTAACAAAAACATATATTCTAATAAATATATTTTAACAAAAGAGGTTTGTTACCATATGAAAAGTAAAAAATACTCTCATTTTTTAGTCACACTCTTATTAAAAATATGATTTAATGGAAAAAGAAGTTGTAAGTCAAAAGTCAAAACAATCCTTAATTCTAACAGAAACATATATCCCAATAAGGTTATTTTAAAGAAAGAGGCATTACATGCTATGAGAAGCCAAAAATACCCTCATTTTAAAATAACACTCCATAACTTAAAAAGGTATATAATGAAAAAAAATGTTATAAGTAAAAAACACTCTTACTCACCATTAATCTTTTATAGAAATATCATTTAGAAAAGGGTACTTTAAGGAAAGAAAAGATTAGTCATTTAAGCCCATACGTGCTTTTATATGTATAGATTCTAACAAAAACATATATCTCAATAAGGGTATTTTAAAGAAAGAGGCTTTATATGCTATGAGAAGTAAAAAACACCCTCATTTTAAAATAACACTCCATAACTTAAAAGGGTATATAATGAAAAAAAATGTTATAAGTAAAAAACACTCTGACTCACCCTTAATCTTTTATGAAAATATCATTTAGAAAAGGATACTTTAAGGAAAGAAAAAATTAGTCATTTAAGCACATACGTATTTTATTATGTATAGATACAGATATAGATATAGCATACCACATTGCCGCTTATATACCCTTAGCATTTCCATTGCCGAAGCAATGCAAGAATCCATATTTTGAATCTTTTCATTCTATATTACATGCCAAACTTTGAGATATTACATTTTCTTAATCAATCAATGAAATTGAGTGATTTATTTTGAACATTATACCTTAAAGTGCAAACTTTGGAATCTAAGGGTCCTATTAGTACAAAATATCCAACAGATTCCATCATCCACTTTTCATTTGGTGCACACATTTTTAGCTCATAAGACAAGTAGAAGTCGCATTTGTTTATTTTGCATTTTATGCCACAAAACCAACCACTTAATCCAAACAAGCAACCTCTAACCATCACGCCATTTGGTTGTGTGTATAATATCGGAGTATCTGTACTATATATAAAGAAAAAAACATCTTTTGATGTAACACCTCTTTGTGTTACCAACTACCTATCTAGAATGGTGATAAGTTGTAACAACCCGAAATTTTTCGGAACGTTAACGCTCAATCCATCAATCACTTAATCATAGAATCCTCAAACTCAAACAAAATAAATACTACCAATCTGTCAGTGCAACTAATCCATCAATTAATGTTTTATTCCGAGTACACAATCATGATCAATAAACTAAATTTAAACCTGATAATGAACTACAGAGGTTCACCCACGCAGGGGTTCTAAAGAGAAACACTACTTAAGTTCACTAGCTTGCTCGCCTCTAGTCCAATTTCAAGTAGTCTAACGCTGTTTACTACCTGCAGAAAAGAATTCAAAGGTGAGTGAGCTTTTGAGAGCTCAGTAAGGTCGCTCAAACGAAGAAATTACGAAATAGTTTACAAATACAAAACGATGTTGGTTTTGTTCAAAGAAACAAATTGATGATAATTTCCAGGAACTTTCACAGCGATTACAACTAATTCGATCAAGATATTAATATGACTATCAAATACGATGCAAACAATCACAAACGTTATTGAACATGAGTTGCAAAGCTACACATGCAATGCAGGGTAATCACTTAGCAAAGCCACAAAGGCGATGCTCGTTAACACTTTCCACCGGCTAGTCCATCAAGGCACTAGCCCACACCAATATACCGGCCAGTCCGTCAAGGTACTAGCCCACACGAATACACCGGTTAGTTCATCAAGGTACTAGCCCACACCAATATTCTCAAACATACACCAACTCCCGCCAAACACACCAATGCCCAATCTCATGTCAATATGCAGAATGACAACAAACGATAATACAATTATTAAATTGATGCACAACGAGAAATAAACATAAAGCATCGAATATGATTTCCAATAAACACTTAAGGCTCAAGAAAAGGTTTTTCAGGCAAGCAATGTGACTTATCAACGTAATAGAGTCCAAACAAATAATGATAACAAATCAGAATAACATATGAAATCAAATAAGAGGAGTTTGGTTCGGATGAAAATCCCTTACTGCGATCCGAAGCTATGTTAAGCTAATCAACCTCAAACACAAATTCTTCGAATTAACCTAAGTAAGGCAAATCATTTATCAGAATACGATCTACACAGAGATGTTATAACTCGGTATTAACTTCCTAAACAGTTCTCATTCCTGCTTTCGAAATAAGCTAACTATAAGCAATTCATTTATGACTACTAGAGATTTCTCAAAAATAGATAACACATACTTGTATATACACTAGAAGGATCGAAAAGGTCACTTACATAATGATACGCATTTTCTCGATACCAGAATTCTGCATGATGATTGCTTGCTACACCTGACCAAAGAACTGTCCAGTCCATTCCAAGCTCCTCTTGAACTAGCCAATAGTATACGCGCCATCTTCACTTCTTCCAAAACTCACTTAGAGTGAATCCTAAAATCCTCAATTTATTTCATTCTTCTTCTCGCCATATGCGTCTGACTGCTTATCTATCTCTCTGACTCACACTCTTGAACTCTACAAGACAACAACTCACGCATTCCATCGTCTCCACAACCCGTACCAATACACATCCCTTTTCTCTATGTCACTTTCTCTTACAAAGATGCAGACAACCGACGACAGCACACATTAGAACCCATAACCCTCACACTATATTCCTTGTCAAAATAAACAAACACAACGCATAATGCACACCTATACAACCATACAATAACTTGCGCACGACACCACTAAATCTACCATTACAAGTACCATCTTCTAACAATTCACAACTAATCCAACACCATTCTTGCTATTTGTGCTACACCCAAAAACCAACTCTAAAGTGCCCATCCACATTACGCACCCAAACAAATCACAATCTGCTACACACAAACTAACTAATTTATCCCATTTCATTCACCACCAACACTGCTGCTAAATCACCCCTGCACAGCCACCAAAATCACAACAACACCATCAAACCCTGCTTCACAGTCAATATCACAAACTAATTCTATGCCATAGTCATGGAGTTCCCAGTAGCGACGGCAATCAGACAACGATTGTGGTTGGTCCGAGGACTTACAGTGGTCCCTTTTTCGCACCACGTCTCTGCGGCTCACCATTGAACCAGTGACTGTTTGCTGCAATAGTGAGCGTAATTGGCAATAGGTAGGGATCCACGGTGGTGCAGTCTCTGGCCCTGCAAATTTTGACGGTCGGCCATCGACTTAGGGAAAGGGACGGTGGCGGCGCTATGCCAACTGTATTGGCAGGTGCTGAGTGCGGTGTTCGGTGCCGTTGGTGGTACACAAAGGCGATCTACGGCTGGTAGTGGCAGTTCGGTGACGCTCGTTGACCCATGGGGCCCATTGCGTCGGCGTTTGACTGGTGGCATCTTTCGGTCGGGATTTTGGTTGGCCGGATCCGAGTATCGTCCGATGGTGGCCATGGCAGATTGGTTGCGGCACGGCGGCGTAAAGGCATTAGGCGATGGTGTTCGGTGAAGGCGCACAGCAGGAGTTATCGTCGGCGGCTGCACGTGTGGCCGGGAAAGGGTTTTCCCAGATCTGGCATAGGCATCACCCGATCTAGGGCCGGTTGCCGTCGCACCCTCTCTCTGCGTGTCTACTCTCCCTATTCTCTATTCCTTTTCTTCCCTTTTCACTTCAATTTTTTTTTATATTATCATTATATCTATATTTAAGCAATGACCCAACCCTTCAATTTCATTTATTTCCCTATTGTACCTATTATTATTTTTTTTAATCTGTAACTAATGGTTATTATCAATGATTGCTAATAATATTACTCATGCAACTCATCGCTAAAACTCCAAAGAACGTCACTTATATAATATGTTGTGAAAAATAAATAAATATATTGCAATAATTTAACATATAAATAGTTTCATCATTGTAAGTTATAAGTATAAAAATATCATCGCTAAAGGTCCTAAATGATACCGCTCATAATAATTGTCGCTAAAATTTTAAAATAATCACTTAGAAAAATACAACTACTAAAGTAGAAAGCTAATTCATGGGAACAAACCTAGACCTAAGTTTTGGGGCGTTACATAAGTGGACTTTGAAAAAAAATATTAAAAATAAAACTAAATAAAAATAGCAAATAGTAAATAACTACCTTAAGGACATGTTTCGTTTTTACAATTTAAAATAATTATATAGCATGCTTGATTCTTTAACAAAGTATAATTTAACAACTCTATATTTGAACACGGGCCATTTAAAATTCATTAAAACCTTTAGGGCGTGTTTGATTTTTACATTTTAAAATACTTATATATCATGCTTAATTATTTAACAAAGTTCAATTTAACAATTTTATATTTGGATATGGGGCCATTTGAAATTCATAAAAAACCATATCAAAATATATTCTAAAGGCCAAACTTGATATTATAAAAATCATATCCACTAACTTTGTTTTTGCACACGCGTCGTGTGTTAACGGTAAACAACTACCTATATAATGACATGTTTGGTTTTTATAATTTAAACTTCATTAAAAATATAAATAAAATAAATTATAAACCCCAAACTTATTACAAAAAATATCATATTCCTAATTTTATCTTTGCACATGTTTGGTTTTAACAATTTCAAATTCATTAAAAAACCATAGTTAAAATCAAATATCTAAGTTTGATGTTATGATAACAATTTATTAACTTATTTTGCTAGACTCATGATTAACTTATTTTTTGCATTTCAAGATTCATTATCAACTTTAGTTTTGCACTCGCATTGCATGTGCCATGACGACTCTCATATATAATGCCAAAAGATCAACACCGCTTATGTTGGAAAAATAAATTTTATGTATTGTATTCATCATTAGAGTGGTATATTAGTGACATGTTAGTGGTCATTAGTCATGTGTAAGTGGTGTGTTAATAATGTCTTAGTGGTGCATATGTTGCAAATACATAATTAGTGAAGAATTGTGTTTGGAGTTATTTAAAAGCATAAGGAAAAGATGTATGGAGTAAGAAAGGTGCATGGTGCAGATGTAAAATGTAGATACATACAATTTTAAGGTACATTTTGTATTTTCGTTAATATTTCTTTATGTCCTCCTCCTCCTGGTTTCTCAATGCATGAGTTTGAATGATGATTTGTCTCCAACATAGTGGTATCAGAGTCACAACGATGCTAGTGGACATTATGGCATTAGTGTGTTAGAGTCTTTACGGTTTTGAAAAATTATCCAAAATAAAATTTGGCATTAGAAACTGATGTCCTCAAATTACGTGAGATTGAAGAGTGTTCTTTAATTGTATCTTAAATCATGTGGTTTGTTGGATGTGGTTAGTAAAGAACCACATAGTATCTTGTCAAACGGAGTTCGAGAAATGAAGGAAGAAAAGACACTCTGAGTGCTGTAGAAGGCTGTCCAAGCAGAGATATAGATGTCCATAAGAGATTTAAGACAACTAATGTTTGGCAAATGATTAAGGTCATTACTTCTACTATAAGAAATAGGGCCGTAAGGACAGCGTCCTTACAAGTATCATATAAGGACGCTTTTGACAAAAAGGCGCTTTGAATAGCGTCGTAACGCTGCCTCATTAGAGGCCGTCACAATAAGTTAATATAACGCACAAAAGCGCCTCAACAAAGTAAGTCCTAACAAGGCACAAAATAAGCGTCCTATTAACTGAGCCACGTCAAACACTATTGGGACGCTTTTTAGCATTGTTTTAGATCTTTTAGGACGCTTCTTAGCATCCCAAGATATATTTTTTTATATAAAAAAATATTTATATAATTATTTTCTGTTACAACTTTCAACATATAACAAAATGGGCTAACAGTAAATCATTTCAAAACCATAATATCCACGAATTATGTTATTTCACTTGTAAAAAAGTACACTCATCTTCTAGTACAATGGCTATATGTAAGATTAACAAGTTATAGCAGATACAATACAAGTTTCTTGTCAATCATATAAACAAGTGAGCAAGTTCAAAGATCTATTTGGACAAGACAACTTTGTTCCAAAGATATACACAAGAACGCTAGGAGATCAATGAATGAAGATTACTCCATATCTCGCAAACACCATCACAAACTGCAAAATCTCTGCTCAACTTTTCATCGGCATTTACACAGCTGTCGAAAAATTGATTTCCATCCAATCAAACTACAAGTACAATGCACAATTAGACAAATGGACAAATAGTCATAAATAAAGTATCCAATACAATTCCAATTCATAAAGGAGAAATTGATATAAGGATGCATATGACATGCATTATGTTACCATATGCCATTGGAGGGCTATTGGCAGCTAAATTACAGCACTGCCAGTTCCATATATTCCAGCTAAACATGAATGAATGGACTAAAGACAATAGCATACATGTAAATGTATCGATAGTTATATCAGCTAAACTGAAAAAGTATTGATATTAATGAATTGCTACTAACCTTTACGACTGAAGTAAAATTATCTTCTAGTATAATGATATCCGAGCTCTCTTTTGCAACTTCTATCCCACTTATGCCCATAGCAAGACAAATACCAACCTACTTTCCACAAAAGTGAACGAGATTACTTCAATGAAGCAAGAAAATGAGACCAAAAGAAACTGAAAAAAAAAAAAGCTTTTTAACCCCATTTGAACATCAAAAAACCCGAGATTGTCGAGCACAAAAAAATATGCATATAGAATCTCATCCAAAATTAGTTACAAAGTATTACATACTAATCATACAATTTCATCCGAAATCAGAAAGTGGATTTTGATTCTCATGAATGAACAAGCAAACAGGGTAGTCATGCCAATATTTCAATCCAGCTCATTCAGCTCTTTCATTGACTTCTAAATGCTAACAGATAACTACCGTAATACATTGCCAACAAGCTGCAATAATGTTATTCACATACATTAGGTACGTTCCATACGAAGAAGTTCACAGTTTATTGCTGTTTTCCCTTTGCATTTTTGCTCTTAAGGATGGATATATCACAGTAAGAATAAAAATTAAAGAAAAGAATCCTAATTCAATCACTTTCGGAATAGACTCATAGACAAAAACTGCAGCTTATAATATCCTTGTTCAACTAAGATTTTATTAAACACTACTCGTTAGCAAAATGCACAGCGCACAGCATAGTGTGCGCACAACGTTATCAGCAAAATTTGGAATCCATAAATGATAGTTATCGCAATTTGATGACTGTGACAGCTATAAGCTCGGCGTTAATACAGTTAATCGCATCTTTTGCCTCGCATCTATTCATCTCACATCTATTCATAGCTAAAGAAGTTTACAGAGTTCTTACAAGTTGATCAAACCTCCATTGAGAGGTCTAGCAGCCAAGCACATATCAACAATTTGCATCTCTGTCTACCAAGTAACACTTTTTTATTTATATTCTTATGAAAATTTTCTCAACAAGGAGGCGTCTTTTAGATTTAAGCATTTGAAGGACCAAAAAAAAATGCGGTAAGAGTACACAAATATAGGAAGAGAATCACATTCTCAAACAACAACTGCCTGCATTATATTGAAGACCGACTCATCTTGCAAATTGCACCTCATCTCTCCACCAAGTCCTAGTTAGACCAACAAATCATGCTTTACTAACTGCTATATGTAGGGTACAGTACAACTATATTCTGCAATATGGGCTTATAATTTATGCTACTCAGCGATCTCAAATATAATTTCCTAGATTAAATTTTCATTTAGGCATTACATCAAACACCTCCCGTGCACAAAATCCTGGTCCACTAAAGCAATCAACTACCCAGATAAATCAAAACTAGGGCGAATGGGTATTTATAATTCTTGTTCGCTTCAGCGAGTAAAAGTCACCCAAACTTGTTTCCAATCTAAAAGTGTAGTGTATAAGAATAGAGGAAATGTATGTTCACGCAATCATTGTAACAGAGATCAACAAACATCGCATATACCTTGGTTTACATATACGCTAGAGATTCTGGGAGCAAAAACCCTCTATGTATGGATCAGTGCTTGGGCAGTTTAGGCCACCTGTATTATGAGTCTGAGCCCTTCACTATTAAAGACAATTACTACTAAACATCATAAAAACAATCAATTAACTACATTACTTGTTTCTTGGGTGAAAGAAATTACCTTATTAGATGAATCTTAAAGTGTGTTCAATCCCAAAGCAAATTGAAGATTCATTTGAGAGAAGCTTTGAGACTTCAAATTTAGAAAAGAGAAGAGAAATTCAGCAAGTTGGACGGATTAATGGAGAATGGAGAGAAGGAAGAGAGAGAGAGAGAGAGAGAGAGAGAGTGTGTGTGTGTGTGTGTGAGAGAGAGAGAGAGAGAGAGAAAAGAACCTGATGATGGTGGGTGCTTGTACTACTGGTTCTACCAGCAAAAATTGGTGGTGGTTCTCGTGGCAGATTCACGGCATAGACACGGGAGTTGGAAAGAAAAAGAGATAGGGACAGAGAAAGAATGTAATCCATTGAAAGAGAAAGCAGATTTGCCCAGTTGGAGTGTAGGTTACGGGGACATCGGATTTCAGTTTCGAAAGGAGAGACAGTGGCCAGATGGAATGAAAAGAGGAAGATAAGGGAATTGGGGGATATATTAGGGGTAAACACTGGACAGCCTGATATCCCTAGGAGGACCTTTATAGAGGCGATCAATTAGGACGCTGCAAAGCATCTTATTACGTATGAGAAATAGAGACGCTTTTTATCTTAGCGTCTTATAACGGACTTTTTAGGATGATTCTTATAAAGTGTCCCTTCATAAACGTTGTTACAACTAGATTTTGTTGTAGTTCCCACCTTAGACGTGATTTCTTACCCAAAGAGTACTAGGTACAAAGCTAGGAAGAAGATGAGTTCACCAATAAAGATGGTGAACATCTCGAGGAAGAAAATTTAATGGCAATGAAAAGCAGTTTTAGGCTTCTGAATTCTGAAGCTAAAGAAACATAGGAGACAAAGGATAAACAAAGACTTCAAGGTTTTTGAAGCAACAAAGAGTTGGCAATGGCGAAGAGCATTCTAAAAATAGGAG
>JAVXUP010004154.1:0-40038 GCA_033070095.1 Escallonia herrerae | reverse complement strand
GAAAATAAATGTACTTGAAGCTTGTGGAAACAAAACACAAAATCAAAAAATAAAATAAAATTATACAAACAAAAATTGTACAGCTGCACACCACATACAGACATGGATCCCAGCAATGGTCCATGCACACACTCGTGGCTGGTGCTCCCGTACAAGTATAAGGCCCGTCTCCCCCTACAATCAATTTCCCAAAATACACACACAAAATACACCTCTTTGGATTCCCAAAACTCATCAAAGAGGGAGGGAGATTAAAGGGAAGCATAGAAAGAGAAACTTGTTGTTTTCTGCAACTCTCTCACCCCTTCCTTCCTGCTTCTTCTCCATCCATCTTTCTGTTCTGCACTTCTGCTACTCACCAATTTGTCTCTTTTCTCTGACTATATTATATAGTTGACAGAGCTCATCAATCCTCATAATGGGGAAAGAGAGGGAGAGATCAGAGAAGGACCCGAAGGAGCACAAGAAGATGTTCATTGGTGTGGTCTGGAACTGTGCCGCAGAGCTCAAACTCCTCTTGACTGCCCTCCTCTTCCTCCTCTCCCTCATCACCGTCTTTCAGTTCGTCCCCTCTCGCCTCTCCTTCTCCGTCTCCGACGTCCGCCACTGCATCTCCACCACCACCGCCGCCGCCGCCGACACCAATATCTCCGTTGACCCCGCCGCTGTCGCCTTGTCGGCAAACTCTACGCCGCCCGAGCGGCCTTTAGCATCCCCCTCACCGCCGTCGAAGCTACAAGATGAAGTGGGAGATGGAGGCGTCATAAAGCGGGCGTTCAACGCTTACGGCTCGGCGGCATACAACTACATACTCATGAGCGCTTATCGCGGCGGTGCCGACACTTTTGCTGTCATGGGTTTGGCTTCCAAGCCTCTTCTTGTTTTTGGGAAGCCAAGCTACCAATGCCAGTGGGTACCACGTCTCAAAAATGGCAGCTATAGCAATAGGCCTGTCACGGCCTCCAGTTACCAGGTCCTTCCAGATTGGGGCTACGGCCGCGTGTATACGGTGATCGTAGTGAACTGTACGTTCCCTTTTCCGGTTGGTCACGACGGCTCCGGCGGAAAGTTGCTGCTTCTGGCGACCACAAACGGCGGTGGAGACGAGAAAGTGAATCTTACGGACACTGTCGAAGCCCTGACTGAAGCACCCGCAACGGTAAACCTTGCACGGTTTACAGGTCCACCGAAGTACGATTATCTGTACTGTGGGTCACCTTTATTTGGGAATTTGAGTCCACAAAGAGTGAGGGAGTGGTTTGCATTTCATGTGAGATTGTTCGGGGAGAAGTCGCATTTTGTGATTTACGATGCTGGGGGGATACATGAGGGGGTCAGGGAGGTGCTGAGGGCATGGATGGATAAGGGTTACGTGACATTGTATGATGTGAGGGAGCAAGAGCGGTTTGATGGGTATTACCATAACCAGTTCATGGTGGTGAATGATTGCCTGCATAGGTACAGGTTTGATGCCAAGTGGATGTTCTTCTTTGATTTGGATGAGTTCATTTTTGTGCCAAAGAAGAGTACACTCAAATCGGTGCTCGATTCGCTCTCAGAGTATACCCAGTTCACCATTGAGCAGATGCCCATGTCCAGCAAGCTCTGTCTCGCCGAGGATGCGGGTAAAAGTTACAGGTAAACTTACTTTTCCTTTGCCCATACACAGAAATCGTCGTAGCATAGTGCAATTGTTCATAATTTGTTGGATTTTGAAATGCCTACCTTAGATTCATGTTTAGTTAGTTTTTACTCGAAAACTAGTTGTTGATTGGGTTCACATTGATTGTCGAAAAGAAGATGAGATTCACATTGAGACTGAGAAACCTGAAATCTCCGTAAGGTTGAGTTGTTTTGCCTTTTTGGTTTGAATTTTCCACAATGCGAACTTATGCAAAGTTCGTTGTGGACAATGACAAATGCGGTTTCCATGTTAGGTGCGAATGCTAGTTTGCCAGATGGAGAGCATGAATAGCAGGTTGATAATTCACCCATTGCCCGGGGCAGGCGTCTCCTAAATACTGTCTCTAATCTTCTGTGTAAGATACCATTTTCACCGGCCAAAGTATGAAAATGAAAAGTGAATTCACGCGTTGAAATTTCTTGCAGGATAACAATGAAAATGTTGAAATTTGAGTTTTAATAATCATCTGATTAATCATCAAAGAATGACTGTCTATTGAACTTTACACGTTTAGAGCTGTTACTGGCTTCTTTAGAATTAATTAGTCATGTTTGGATTGTAATGTAGTATTTGGTTGATTTATTTTAGCGCTGTTGATGATGTTGATGTTGATGTTTTCTGGCTCATAATTCAGGTTGATGTTGAAAATTTATTGCATTTAGTGTTGTATACATGTTTGGATTCATTGGAGATTTCCTGTAGCGCTGGTTTAAGATTCTTCTCGGCTCTGAATTCATTTAGGACAGATGGAAGTGGGGTGGGTCAGAATTTGTTGCGAAGCGATTGTTTCTTTTTCATGACAAGGACCTTCTTATGTCAAGAATTTTGTGATTCTAATTAGTCATGATCTGTCTCTTTGGCAATGTGATCATGTGGGGTTTTTATAACTTAATATTGCAGGTTTTGATCTTAGCAAGGATGCATGATTATAAATCGTTTCTTAAATGAGAAGATTGTGAAGAGTAATTGATTGTTATACACATTTAAAAGAAGTGGAATATATTTGATTGTTGTGCATGTCTGGTGAGGGTCATTCTGATTCCTGATCAACAAGTAGGTGTCATCTTATTGACCCAAAATAATGTTATTTTGCACAAATGTAAGTTCTGACCCTTCGTTGTGGGATCAAGAGCGGTAGACGTGTATATTTGGACACGCTGCTCAATCTTGTCTGACTAGTTGGTTTGAACTTTTGATCTTTGAATAGTGTAGAAAGGATTCCCAGATAGAAACTGATGAGATCTAATTGCTAAGTAACTTAAGCGTAAACATGGACACTTCTGTGCATTTCCTGATTCGTTGGGACTCACGGATTTGATAATAGATATTAATCTTGACTGTAATGTCAACGCAGGAAATGGGGATTTGAGAAGCTAGTGTACAAGGACTCAAAGAGAGGGATCAGGAGAGACCGGAAATACGCGGTGCAGCCGCGCAGCGTGTTTGCGACGGGGGTGCACATGTCGCAGAACGCGGCGGGCAAGACGACGCACAAGACCGAGGGGCGCATAATGTACTACCACTACCACGGGACGATATCGGAGCGCCGCGAGCCGTGCCGAAGGCTGGTTAACAGCACGGAGCTCAAGCTGGACGGAATCCAGTATGTGGTGGACACCACAATGCGGGAGGCCGCGGGATCCGTCAAGAGATTCGAGCTGAGAATGATTGGTTCTAGGCTGCAAAGAACGCGGCAATGACAGGTTTCTCTGCGCTTTCCCCTCTCCATGTATCGCGCGGCTATATCTTTATTAACCCACCTGTCGGTGCAGGGAATCTCTCTGCTTGGACTTCTTTGCTGTATGATATCTTTCTCTTCTTCTTGCCCTTTTCTTGGTAGATAATAATGCTAGGTATAGAGGGAGAGAGACACAGGTAGTTAAGCTAGTATAAAGAAATTACTACAGATGTTTGTATTCTTTTGTTGATTCTCTTATCTATATATATTAATCTATGGTTTGATTGTAAAGATGCCATTTGTTTAAGTTGATGGGATTGATTGTGCTGTCGGTGCAAAGGAACCGCCAATGAGAAGGGTTGCTGGAATGAGCAGCATTGGGGTAGGGTGGTGGCCTCACTGGCCTGGCTAGCCTTTCGACTTTACTTTATAATATTGTGATGATCAAAGGAGGGGGGGAATTGAGATGCTTCAAGGGGAAAAGGGGTTTTCTTTTATTTCGTTGATGATGATCGAGTTCCCCACTGGCCTGGGGAATGCAATTATAATAGTCCACAGTTGTTATGGGGAAGAAAGCCTGAAGGGGGCCATACGTAAGCCTCTGTTGACATGTCAAACATGGCATGTGGGTGACAGGAGGTCACTTTCTATATTTGTACATTTTTTGACTTTTATATTCCTCATCGCATGCCATGGCTTGGCTTGAAGGGAAAGAGAGAGGAATCACAGAAGGAAAACCAAACTGGGAGAAGCTTTCAACACGCACGCCTACTGTTTCACATGGCTTGAGAGGCCATGTGAAACCAAGTTGTCCAGCACTTGAAAAGAACCTCGACCTCAATGTGGCCATCACTCATTGGGTTTGGTAGCCGTTCCTGCTCAACATATGTTCCGAAACCCAAGACCGGAAGAATGACCTGCAAGAGCGTAGCTCTTCTATGCTTAACAGTTATAAAATAAGAATTCTGAAAAAGCATGAAAGAGCTGTGTTTGTATGTGTAAAACTGTCTACTGGGAGAGGTCTCTGATGTACTGGGACGGATGTAGAACCTTAATAGAATTAGGGCCCTGGCCCTATCTTTGAGCATCGTGCTAGTGTCTTTTAAGAATCATAATTTATTTGATAAGACGTAATTTGCTTTAGTTTCACTGAAAATGTCGGGACTTCCCTAATATTTAAGAGTTTAAAATTAGAGTTATATATATTAGTAGTAGCTATTCTTGAAAAAAATTTAGATACTACTCCGTGGAAGAATCTTTTTCATATCCCTTATATAGTGACAATCAATTATTTTTAAATGCTTTCTGTGACTTTTTTGTAGTGAGGTTAAAAAAGTGATGTTAATAATTGTCGCTAAAAGTGTTAGAAGAAAAGCCACTAGAAACACTGAGCGATTATTAATTGTCACTATATATGGGATCGAAAGAAAATTTCTTCATGAACAAATTTTGGTTCCTATATGGGTTGTAGGGATATTCTTTGAATCCCGTGTATATTGACAATTAACGGTTATTAAATATTGTAATGATTTTTTTTCTGATATTTTTAACGATAATTATTAACAGTATTTTTTTAACGTCACTAAATAAAAGTTACTGTATAAAAGCTAAAGTTTGTTCGCTATTCTTTGGCCACGAACTGTTACAGAAATGACATCCTTCATTTTTACTTAAAAAAACCGCGAAGAGACTCAATGGCCATGAGAAGACACGATGAATGTCTAGCCAGAGAAGCCAATCCCTACAGCAGACAACACCCATTCATTTCTTTTTATTATCTGTAGAGAGAAAGAGATCGTAACGAAAAAGAGAGAAAAAGCAACCGGGGCAAATCAAAGTGGGACAGGGTATGGAGGGACCCAAATGATGATACAGGACAGCCAATAGTGACGTGTACGATACTGTGCATGTGACCTTCATAACATGTGGTGGTGGATGATGATTCAGAGATTGAAAAGGCCAGCTTAATTAGCTAGCTGCACCGGCACCTCTTGGAATTTTGGCAGGCTTGATGATGATTGAATGGTTCCGGCCTCCGGGTGATGGTGTCCGGTTGCTGATTTTTGGTCTTTTAGTGACCGGTTAACAAGGTTTTGTTCTTGTGTGGAGGGACAAAAACACCAAATTTGGCTGGTGTCGGTGGCAGCGACCCTTGCTAAATATTGTTCACGTGCTGAGAATTCACTTATATGACGTCACAGAATATACAATATGAGAGATAATTATATGTATATATTAAAAATATTTTATATCACTTTTACTAATAAAATTAAAGGAGGGAGATTCATTTTCTTAAACTGTGAAAACATGTTAAAGTTGTGCAAAAATATTAAAAAGTTTTAAGATTTGAATGTAATATAGATTAGAATAAGATATATATATATATATATATATATATATATATATATATATATATATATATGAGCTGATCCGTTGAGAGCGCTAGAAAAATTGGAGATCTTACTAGCGCGATCTGGCCCAGATCCTTTATTTTTGCGGCGCTGTCAGTCGTCCGCTACATAGTGTAGCGGACGGACCTTTTTACCATCTTGCCCCTGCTCCCCCGTCCGCTACACTGTGTAGCGGACCACTTTCTTGGCCCCACATTGACAGCCAAAAAGTCATCCGCTACACTGTCTAGCGGACGACTGACAGCTCTGACACAACTGACACATTTTCAGACGGGTCTGTACCTTCATTTCTACACACGTCAATGTTGTCGGAAATAGGAGATCTACACAGTATCGCGGACAATACTTTTATACCCAAAAACTTCCTCAAGCTCCTTCAGCTACAATTTTCTTCTCCTTTGGACTCGCTTTCATTTTCAGCTCCCTTCAAGTTTCGAGTAACACTTGCTTCAAGCTTCACTCAAGCAAGGTAAGTTTGCGAATGGTGAAGTTTTCTTTATGGATTGACTGGTAAAATATAATTTTATTTGGACAAAAAAGTATAGATTTTTTTTTATGTTCTAGAAATTTGTCACTGTATTCATCAATTTGTGATGTTATACTCTAGATTTTTTGTGATGTTCTAGACATGATGTTCATAAAAAATGTGTAATTTGTTAACTCTAAATAAATTCATTATAGTTTAATTCGATTTTTTGGCATGATGAATTCGTCTATTTATCTTAGTAATTTTAATTTGTTATGTTCAATAAATTAATAATTGTTAATTTGGAGACACTTTTGAGATTATGCATATGGTATGTTTGTCATCCTAAATTGGTCTATTCGCCAAGGTAATTTTTAGGTAATATTTTCAGTTAGAAATGTCATTTGATTGTTAAGCGTAGTCTATTTCTACACAGGTCTTGTTTCACAATGTCTGATTTCGTGTCGAGCTCCAACGTCCCCGTAGATGCTAGTGATCCGTATCTAGGACGAACATTTCAAACATTGGAAGAAGCTGAAGAATGTTTTCGAGCGTATTCATTGAGGGTTGGTTTTGGCATTAGAATAAAGACTACAAAAACAAAACAAAAAAGATATGCTCTCGCTTATACGAGTGTCATAGGGGCAGAAACCCATTGCAAAATGAGACACGCGTAGGCAATGATGACAGTGATGATGAAATAGGATATTCGCGTAGAAGACGGGACTGCTTTGAGCGCACAAATTGCCAGGTCAAGATGTTCGTAAGCTACAAACCCAATCAAGATCATTGGCTTATTACCAGCCTGGAACTGGCACACAATCACCCGTTAGTAACTCCTTCTAAGGTGAGTCAGATGCATCAACACAAGAAGATGGGTAAGGTCGCGAGGAGCCTAATTCACACAATGAGCAATGCGCGAATTGGACCTACTGAGATTGTTAATGTTCTTGCTGAACAGGCTGGGGGAATTCAAAATTTAAACTTTAACACGACAGACGTTCGTAACGCGGTCCGAACCCATAGACGAGCCGCGTATGACCTCAATGATGCGCAATCGACAATGAGCCTATTGAAACGGATGCAGATGGAGGACCCGCAGTTTACCTTCGATTATAAACTTGACGACGAGCATCGAGTTAGTACAATTTTTTGGGTCGACGGTCGTTCGAGGCTAGCTTATAAGCATTTTGGGGATGTCGTGACTTTCGACACCACATACCGTACCAACAAGTACTCGATGCCGTTCGCTCCTTTCACCGGCGTCAATCATCATTATCACTCCATCCTGTTCGGGTTCGCCTTGTTAAGGGACGAGAGCGAGGGTTCTTTTGTATGGTTGTTTAGGACGTGGCTGGAAGCAATGAACTTCAAAGCACCCAAAGTGATCATCACCGATCAAGATTTGGCAATGAAGAAGGCTATTGCGACCGTCTTCCCAGACACTCGGCACAACTTGTGCACTTGGCACATAAGCAACAAATACCTGGAACGTCTGCATCACGTGTACGCAAAGTATCCAGACTTTAAACAGGATTTTGACAAGTGCGTTACCAAGTCGTTAACGATTGAGGAATTCGAGGAGAGGTGGGAAAAGCTTGTTCGGGATTACTCATTGCAAGACAACGAGTGGCTCCAGCACTTGTACGAGCGCAAAGAGCAATGGATTGGCGTTTACACGAGGAGGTATTTTTCAGCGGGCATGAAAACGACGGGCAGGAGTGAATCTATGAATGCCACGTTCGATAGTTATGTGGGTACAACTACCAATTTGAAGACTTTCGTTGCATCCGCACAAAAAGCGGTAGCTTCGTTGTTCGTAAAAGAAAGGGCTGCCGACTTTGCAACAACGTACAAACAAAGGAGAAGGTTGCTCGAGACCCCGCTGGAGCTGAACGGTGCCAAAGTCTATACGAAGGAGATCTTCTTGCTATACCAAGTAGAGCTGCGAAAATCGGGACGATACAGTATAAACAAGGTGGCAGAAATGTCTACGCGTGAGTACAAGGTTTATTCGCTCGTGAATGACCTCGTCCCTGAGAAGCTGCGCAGAATTTATACGGTGAGCCATGACACATTGACGGATTCGGTGACATGTGTTTGCAAGAAGTTTGAGTTCCATGGCATCCTGTGTAGACACGTTCTGCGGTTTTTCACCCAGAAGAATATCAGGACAATCCCCGATAAATACGTCCTGCCACGGTGGACGAAAGGTGCAAACAGGTTGCACGGTACCATTGCCTTTCCGGAGCACCCGTATACTGACTTTGAAGAATCAGAGACGTTGCGGTATAATCATCTGGTGACAATGTTCACCCGTTTGTCCGTAAAAGGTGCTGCTACAATGGCCGGATATAAACATCTCCTCGAGGTAGCTCAGCAGCAAGAGCCCATCGTCGACCAGTTGGAAGCAGCTTCAGTCAGCAATGCGGTTGACACTGAGCCTACAACAGGATCAGAAGATGACGAGCCGGGGGAGGAAGACGACAATGATATCCGGCCTTTGGACCCAATTATATCGCAGACGAAAGGACGCAAGAGATCTACGCGGATGAAGAGCTCTATTGAACAGGCAACTCAACCTAAAAAGCTGAGAAGGTGTGCATTGTGCAACAAAATGACCGACCATGACAAGCGGAACCATTACAAGGCACTGGGGATAAGTCCAGGGGTTTTGCAAGACGAGGAAGAAGATGAGGCCGAAGATGAGGAAGAAGCAGCTGCAGTGGACCTTTAGTTTTTTTGTATAAGCCATCAAGATTGTTTGACATTTGTAATAATACGTAATATTTGATGAGATTATCTTCTTACCGAAGACTGGAAGGTTATTTCTGATGGACCCATTCACAGATTAACTTAAAAAAAAATTTTGGCTTGCCCCGTCCGCTACACTATGTAGCGGACGGCGCACCAGAGACCAACATTATTGGGATTGTAAAGTGTCCGCGGCACAATATAGCGGACAGAAAACTGTTGGTATGCCTTCTGTCCGCTACACAATGTAGCGGACGTCAAACTCCTATTAAATACCAATCAGAACGGCCTCTCTTTTTCCACCCGTTTCTCTCTCTCTCTTTGTCTCTGTCTCTGTCTCCAACGTCTCACCCACCCGCGACCCCCTCTACGGCGACCGTCCGCATGGCTTCTGCTTTCGGTGAACAGGCACTTCTTCAAGGTCATGGTGCCTGGGTTTCATACCGAACTTGTAGGCATCCCTCTTACTCTGTGTTTTCGTGTGTTAATTTTATCTTTGCTTAAAAACTTACATGTCTTATAATGAATGTGATAGGCCATACCGGTAGCCTTCTGCAGATTGCTTACCACACTTTGGCACGAAGCCACTTGGGTCGAAGCAACTTTAACCAGCAGCAAGGGGTCATGGCTTGTTAAAATCAAGAAGAAGCGCGGCCAAGAGCAACTTTATTTCGCAGAGGGTTGGAGTAATTTCTGCGAGCAGCACGACCTCAATGAAGGGGAGTTTGTAATCTTTGAACACAAGGGGCTATTTAGGTTTCAAGTATCCGTGTTTGATCAAAGCACCTGTGAAAAAGTTTTTCCCCAATGTTGAACCCTAAATTTATGTTAATAAATTTCTGTCTGATAATTTTAGGTTCTTAATTGTGCATTTGAGAATTGTGATGGTCAATTGATGATTTAAGGGTGTCAATTTTTTTATGGAATATCATGCGCTTGAGAATGTTGAGATTGTTTAATCCGCTACTAAAGCACTTATTCCATTGCCAGAAACTACCAACTCGAACAAAGTCTGACCAACAGCTAAAAATACCAACAACTAAATTTTTTTTTTGCCCAACTGTCCGCTACATTGTATAGCGGACAAAAAGTAGTTGTCCGCTACACTGTGTAGCGGACGACGCACAACTTTCAAATTTTTTTACACTTTTTTGCACCTGGAGTACCCCACTGTCCGCTCTGAACTCCAACACTAAGAAAATCTTTTCACTACCCCTTGTGTCCGCTACATTGTGTAGCGGACGTCCGCGCAGCAGAAACTCTTAACCCCAACACTTAGAAAATTTTTTCACTTTCCCGAGTGTCCGCCACATTGTGTAGCGGACGGCGCAGCAGAAACTCTTAACCCCAACACTTGAAAATTTTTTCACTTCCCCGAGTGTCCGCCACATTGTGTAGCGGACGGCGCAGCAGAAACTCTAAACCCCAACACTTAGAAAAAATTTTCACTTTCCCAAGTGTCCGCCACATTGTGTAGCGGACGGCGCAGCAGAAACTCTAAACCCCAACACTTAGAAAAAATTTTCACTTTCCCGAGTGTCCGCCACATTGTGTAGCGGACGGCGCAGCAGAAACTCTAAACCCCAACACTTAGAAAAATTTTTCACCTCCCCCAGTGTCCGCTACATTGTGTAGCGGACGGTGCAGCAGAAATTCTGAACCCCAACACTTGAAAATTTTTTGCACCTATGTTGCCCCCACTGTTCGCTACACTGTATGGCGGACGGCGCAGCACAAACTCTAATCTCCAACACTTGGAAAATTTTTGCACTTCCCTACTGTCCGCTACACATTTTGTTTTCCACCTTTCAATCATTCTCAATGAGAGCCAAAAAACCAACTCAAATCAATCAATCATCTTCAACGCAAATCAGACAAATCAATCAATCAATAATCTTCAACACAAATCAAATCACACCAATGAGAGCTTTCTAAATAATCATGGTTTATTAAAAAAAATTATTGTAATGGTACAATGTCAACTGGGGTCCTCATGTTGGGGGGGATTCTCGTCATTAGCCGGATTTACAATAAACCTAACCGCTCTAGGCCGGCCTTTCATAATTTGCCAAGCTATTCTATATCTAAAGGTGTCTACTTCTGCTTGGCTCCAGACGGCCGCCTTGAGGCTCTCAGACCGACAAATGTAATCCATGTACATGCAAAGGAAGACGCCGCAGTCCGAAGTGTTATGTTGCTTGGGCCTCCTCTTCTTCAATCGCAAATCGAGCTTTGGCCGCGCCGGTACAGGGTTACCACGGATACCATTGACCATTGCACAAAATATATTCTGCGAGAAACACAAAACGGCGTAAGACACGAGTTAACATTTATGCCAAGTTACAATAACTGTTAAACAACAATCGTAATATTACCATTGAGTCCAACTGGGCTTTGTACATCTGCAGCACAGGCATGTGGATGGTATCGTCGTGGAGACTGTCGATCACCGATACGACTTTCTCTTTTGGTTCATAGCAAACCAAGTACCAGTGGCTTTCCCTAAAAATGGGATTAGAAACACGTCGGCAACACTTGCGCTCACTGGACTATCCCTAGTAAGATACGCTCGTAGGTTAGCGGACGGTCTCCACTGGCTCAACTTTTTCTTCCGCCTTTGCTCGACCCACTCATGCCATTCAGACACTAGGAGGCTATGAAAAAAGGCATCCACCAAAAAAACGGCCGGATACCCGTTCAGCCGCTCCCGACCCCTTTCCTTCAGAATCTCCACGTATGTGGAGATGACACCGTTGTCTAACCAACTCCCCGGAGCCAGGGAGGCCATTTCTCCCCACTCGCAAGTGTAATCCATGCCCTCCAGATGATTCACACTATACAACGCTTTGTCTCGGGGGAAGCCGCTAAAATAACGCTCTCTGATTATTTGGCATTTATGCGGCTTTAGGGGCTTCACTGGATGCCCTTTGCGATATTGCCCTCGGGGGTCGACGGGGGATATTGCACTCCTTCGGTCGACGGGGGATATTGCACTCCTTCGGGGGGGTCGATCGGGGGATATTGCCCTCCTTCGGCAATAGATGGTCCTGCCCACGGGACAATGGGCAGTGTCTCCGACAGACTGATGTGTCCGAAACCCCAGTCTTGCGTGACTTGACTCTGAGAGAGGGGTTGGGGTTCCGAGTCCAATAGCAAAGAGAAGGAGGGCGCACTGTAGTCTTCCCACGGCGCTTGAGCCTGGCCCATGGTGCTTGGCAGTCCCCAATCACCACCCATTCCCGGTACAGAGGGACCACCATATCCCTGGCTCACTCCCGAAGTCTGTCCCGAGGGATCAGTGTATCCCTCGCTCACATATGGGGGCTGCCACCCCGGATAACCCATTCCCGGGCTGACGCCGGAAGGCTGGCCCGATGCTTGGCGCAAAAAATTCCCGCAGCCATACGCCAACGCTTCAGCCTGTTGGCGAAGCTCCTCGCCCATTGCATCCACCAAATCCTTCCGCTCGCTCAACTTCTGGAAGAAGGCGAACGAGGCATTAACCTACATCCAGAAAGATAATAAATAAGTAACTTCATACACAGTTAGAATCATCAAGTTCAATTAAAGGCACTGGTTGGCCAACTTACCAGATTGTATGCCATGTGCTCATCGATCTGACCCCTAGGGTGGTACTTCTCCCCGCGTTCAAACCTTACTGGAGCTACTCTCCTCCGGGTGATGCGGTAGTACCACTCATTGTACTGTTCGATGCTGATCACGGGGTCAGGCTCCGACACAATGGCCGCCAGCGTGTCCTGCCAGGAATTCCAAACTTCAATTTCTCGTGCGCACAAGTCGTGCGCATTCGCCTTGCCAAACCGTCCGACACCCGGTGGGTTCCTGTTAAGCCTCATATCCAGCGCGCCGGCTGGCAACCCCTGCAGGCACTCAAAATGGCGCATAGCGCGATCTGGCAGCTGCCACTCTGCGACCTCGAAGTGGATCAGGGGTGTGCGTTGCAACCCGGAGAGCGTGAAGACGAACGACTCTCCCACCCGTCGCGCCAAATGTTTGTACGGTGCCCATCGCATCTGGCCAGGAGATAACGAGTCGAGCTCCCCCCGATAGTACGTAATGTTGTGATGGGGATCGTCTCTCCTCGGGTAGTGGCTGTCCTTCCGGCTGTACTCCCAGGCGCACAACCGAGGCCACACATTATCGGTTCCGTCCCTACGCCTGGGTGCGCCGGTAGCAAGGTGTTCATAAGACCACACCTGAGAGCAAAGACAAATTAAATAAAGTATCGTCAAATTTTATTGTCGATTCAACCAAAAAAAAGAAACGAGCACGTAATCAAGAATTGTATGATATACCTGCAATAGCGAGAGACATGCACATATCGCTTTGGAGTCGGGCCTCGTTGCCTTGTGCAATGCTCGGTACAGGTACGCAAGAGTTGCGGCTCCCCAGGCATAATCCCCAACCTCCAGCAGGTTACCCAACAACGGTAAATATTTGACGCTGACGGTATTCTTCGACGTTGTTGGGAACAGAATTGCCCCCATCACCCACAAGAGGAAAGCTTGTGTGTACAGCACAAGCATCTGATCCGTGTAGTTATTCGGCAGAACCTTGTAGGTATCTACCAACCACTTCAACTTGATACCACCAGTGCTAAATTGATCCTGGGGTATCGAAGTAAAGAAGTCCCTAGCGGTCCTCTTATTCGTTGCTTCCGACGGAGGAGCTATTACCGGCCGCCCCGTCACCGGTAACCCTAAGATGAACCCTACATCTTCTAGGGTAATTGTCATCTCTCCGAGAGGGAAGTGAAACGTATTCGTTTCACTTCTCCACCTTTCAACAAGGGCACCTATTAAGTGCCGGTCAAGGTGTTGAAAGATCTGCCCATGCGTGAAAATCCCAAACCCAATCCCACGCAGTAATCTTTTCTGGGTTCTGTTCAATTTCCATGCTTTAAAATTATCGGATACTTCTACCGTGTTGAGAAGTGCTCTTTCCTACGAATTAATAAATACAATTTAAGCAAAATAAACGATATACAACGTTCCCAAGAATAACAAAGTTGATAAAATAAGTATCTTACTCCACCATCCCATATGAGCGTACTGATATGGTTTGCTTGGTCGTATAATACGGACGGATCTTCTGGTCCAGGGTTGAAATCCATTTTTGGCAACTGAAATTATGGAAAAACGGCAAGGTTGGAAGCGTAAACATTCTCAAACATACAACGCTAGCACAGTCAACGCTAGCATGTGATCAAATAATACTCACATAAGTTCACATGCTGTGTATATGCAATGTACATAGATACAAACATACACGGAATGAGATTTTACAAGTGAAATCACATGAACAAATAATACGCAATACACACACACACACACACACATATATATATATATATATATATATATATATATAGATACATTGACAAACGCTAGCACAATGCATAGCGCACACATTCAAAATCATGCATAAGCCGCAATAACAACTCTAGATTATGAACAAATAAAGGATTGGTTTGTGAACTTACGTGATTGATTCGTCGATTAAAGGATTTCTTGAGAAGAAATTGCGCGGATCTACTTGCCAACGCCGCTAGAAGAATTGTGAGAAGAAAGAATGAATAGCAGTTTAGAAGGAATGAATAAGGGTTTCGAAGTAATGAAAAGTAAAAACGGTCCGCTACACTGTCTAGCGGACGGTGGGATAAGGCGTGCATCGACAGGACTGATGTGACAACTGATTTGACGGAACCAATCGTCCGCTAGACAGTGTAGCGGACGACTTTTTGGCTGTCAATGTGGGGCCAAGAAAGTGGTCCGCTACACAGTGTAGCGGACGGGGGAGCAGGGGCAAGATGGTAAAAAGGTCCGTCCGCTACACTATGTAGCGGACGACTGACAGCGCCGCAAAAATAAAGGATTTGGCCGTCCATCCCTTAGGGATGGACGGCCAGATCGAGCTAGCAAGATCTCCTATTTTGCTAGCGCTCTCAACGGATCAGCTCCATATATATATATATATATATATATATATATATATTTATTTTTAAGTGGGACATATTGACGTGGAAGAGAGAGAAAAGTAAAATTTATTTAATTGGTTGAATGACAAATGGCATAAAGAGAAGCGAGCCAAGTAGGAAAGAGAAATTCTTTACATTCTCTTAGTTTTGACTATATATATATATATATATATATATATATATATATATATATATATATATATATATATATATATATATATATATATATATATATATATATATATATATATGGAGCTGATCCATTACTCGTGCTGACAACTTGGGTTAAGTTGCCAGCGCGATCTGACCGTCCACACCGTTTATAGGCAATCTGTGGATGATCCAAATCTTTTTTTTACGTCTTTTTTAAGTCTGTCTGCTACATTATGTAGCGGACTATTTTTTGACAAAAATACCATCAAACTTCATCTGCTACATTATGTAGCGGACAAGTAGGCAGGCGCTACTTTTTTTCTCTTTCTTTGTCCTCTCTCTCTCTCTCCCTCATTTCTCTCATCAATTCCTGACACACTCACTTTTCTTTCTCTCTCTCTGAACAACGAGTTGGAGGAAGGAGAAATCAGTTCCAAAACCTTTGATTAATTAAGAGCAAACGTGGGTGCTGGTGCCAGTAGAGAAGCATTTATAAACCTGTCAGCACCCAGTATTCTTGCATGTCCCAAATTCCCAATACCCAGCCCGCCAGGGGTGATGAGAAAAAAATTATGAAAGGGGCCTCACCTGGTACGTCCTTTGTGAAGAACTTACTTGCGACTGTGGGGTGGTTGTATGTCGCCTAGATCTCCAGCTTTTTTGAAATATGTAAAGTGTCATGAATAAGAAATGCAAAGTTGGAAAATATTGCCCCGATCATTCTTCTGAGAAGTATTTGGAATTGGTGTTGGATTCTTTTTTCTTTTCATTTTGTTGGTCAATTTCTTAGTTTTGGACAAGGGAGTCAACTTTGTGATGCATCAACCCTAGAGCAAAGCTTAGTGCTAGGTTAAGCCAATCTTAGACTAAAGATAAAGACTATCGATTTCTGATTGATCTGAGGCCATGCTGAACGACGCTCCCGATTCCATCCAGTTCCCTCTTTGCTTCTTCGGCGTTATCCCGCATGGGCCATCACAACGACCGTAAATCCGGTTGAGGCCATCGCAATGACCGTGCAGGGTCAAGGGTGAACAAATAAACCCGGTTTACACGGTTTATATGAGACAAACTTTACAATTATTCCTAACCTACTCTGGTCGCACCCAAAGGACACTGGGGGTCCCATTTTGGACGACATGTCAGCACAAGCAACAGTCAATATTCAACTTTTCCAACGGTCAATACATGCACGCTCAAGTCACGTGCACTTTTCACTTTTTCTACGTGACTTCGTCACTAAGAAACTCATTCTTGCGCGACTCCTCATCACGCTCTGACCATCGCATGTCGTACGTCGCTCGTCGGCGTGCCTTGGCACTTGCCCAAGGGGGTTGGCCTTGGCCTTCCCCTTGGGGTCGACCTCGACCTTGGCTTTCCCCTTGGGGTCGGCCTCGACCTTCCCTTGGGGTTGGCCTTCGCCTTCCCCTTAACACCTTAACTTCCCTTCAATGGACCATACATCGTCCGCGACCCTCGTTATCCATTGCCCGAACGTCACTCCGCGACCCCGTCGCTCATCGCTTGGACGTCATCTACACCATCCTGCCGCCCGTCGTCCGGACGTCGCCTGCGCCCACGTGCCATCTCCACGACCCCCGTCGCTGGTGCCCTCACGCCAACTCCGCGATGCTCGTTGTCCGTCGCCCTGGCGTCATCTCCGCGACCCCCATTGCGGAGTCCGAGCGTCGCACTCCAACACTCTGCCGCGCCCATGTGCCATGCCGCTGATACAGTCGTGCCCCGATGCTCTTTGTCACAATGTCGTGCCCTGGGCACCATACACACTCTGCCCCGCTCATGCGCCGCGCGGCAGATACAGCCGTGCCCCAGGCTCTCTGTCACAATGTCATGCCCCGGGGGACCATACACACTTCACCGCGCCCGTGCACTATCTCCATGACATGTGCCCCGGCACACGCTACATTGCTTTGGCCTAACACCATCCTTGATACCATCACTCATTCTCTTGGGGGCTTTACCCCTTCCCAACCCCTTCGGCCTCACATTGCAATGACTTGGTACGTGGTGCGCGGGGTGGCTCAAGCCACGCTACTACGGTCGCATCATCGCCCCTCATTCACTTTTTTTTTGACACTTCAAAAAAAATTTCGCAGCCTGTCATCGATGATCTTCCTCAGCGTCTAAGCTCAACACTTAGAAAAATTTTCACCAAAAATTTTCACGCCCCTTCTCCATATGCTCTTTCCAACAATCGGGAAAACTTCTCAACACTTCAAAAATTTTCAAAATTTTCTCCTCCCCTTCGCTCTCCTCCCTCTCACCCTGCCTGCTCGCGGTCGGATCACCACCCTCTCACCCTCGTTCTACACTTAGACAAAATTTCACATTTTTTTCATCTCTCCCCCAACCCACCCTCCTCATTATATCTCTTTTATGCTCTTCATTTACATTGTGAAAAAATTCTTGGCGGCTCCCTCTTGAGGGTACCAAAAAAATCATCAATCAAATTCAAATAAAAAGGGGGCAGAACCCTACCCGCGCGCCCGAATCCGACTGACCCGTTCTCATTCTCTCTATGTCCTATACCGGACCCACTCGAACCCGACCCACACGACCCCAACCCGCGTCCCTCCCAAAACCCTAACCCTAATTTTTCTTACTTCCCCCTCATCTCTTTCTCCTTTCAGCCGCCGCCCCCTTGCGGAGCCCCCACCGCCCTTCGGCCTCTCTCTTTGCCGGCATCGCCCACGCCGGTCGTCTCCCCCACTGCGGTGACTTCCCATCTCGCCCCCACATCTCTCCTCTCTTCCCCCGCCCCATTTTCCCTTCCCCACCCACAGCACCTCGCCGCCGCCCCCTTCTTCCCTTCTTTTCCCATTCCTCTCTTCCCTCTCCCCAACCTCGGCCTCAGCCTCTCTTCCCTCTCCCCAACCTCGACCTCGGCCCCTCTTCCCCCTCCCCTAGGCTTTGGCACCCCATCCCTCTCTCCCTCTCTTCTCCCCCAACAAGCTACCCTCGACCCCGCGGCCACCCTCGGCCTCGTGCCGCTGCGCGTCTGCCTTCCCCTTCATCTTCTTTCCCCAGCCCATCTCCCATTCTCCACCAGCTCGGCCTCGACCCTCCCCTCCCTCCCCTACCCCTCGGCCCATGCCCTCCCCCTTCCCCCCGCGGTGGCCCATCGGCCTCGCGCCACCACCGCCTTCCCCCCTTTGTTTTTTTTTTCCTTTTTGTTTCTTTCTTTTTCTTTTTTTATTCTTTTTTTCCTCCTTCTTTCTTATTTTTCCCCTTTCTTTCACCACCCTTGGCCTCCCCAAACCAAAGCCGCCACCTTCGACCTTCCGACCTTCACATCATGGCCGACAACCAAGGCCAACACTTAAAAAAAAAAATTGCAACATTGGCCGGCTTGCATTGCCCACGCCCCCGCCCTCGCATCGCTACGCCCGATCGGGCACATCGTGCCTCTACCCATTTCATAATTTTCTACACTTACAACTTTTTTTTGCAAATTTGATCACACCCCGTGTGACGACGTCCTCCGACATCAACGTCCTTGGTAGGTGGTGCGCGAGGCAGCTCGAACCATCACCGCGACCCCCGTCGCTGTTACCTAGGCTCCGTCTTTGCGACCCCCTTCAACGAGCCCGAGCGCCGTCTTCGTGACCCCTTCGCAGTCGCCCAGCTGCCGTCTCCGTGACCCCCGTTGCCTGTACCCGGGCGTAGACACTTCGGCGCTCGCGCCCCTACGCCCGATCACCGTGCCCTTATGTCAACTCCTAACCATACTCAGGCTTTAATAGGTGATGCGCGGGGTGGCTCGAGCCACCTACTCTTTATCCTGATTAGGCAGTGATGACATCAACAACTCTCGAACCAACAAACATCAGAATTCTTCTAAGTGTGAACTTGCGAATATGCGTGCGGTGCCTGCTCGGGTTGCCCTACCGCGCATACCACACGCAGAGGGCTTATGTTCCCAACCTACTCTGGTCTCACCCAAAGGCCGCTAGGGGTCCCATTTTGCACGACACATCTGCACAAGCAACAGTCAATATTCAACGCTTCCAATCGGTCAGTACATACACGCTCAAGTCACGTGCACTTTTCACTTTTTCTACGTGACTTTGTCACTAAGAAACTCATTCTTGCGCTACTCCTTGTCATGCTCTAACCGTCGCATGTTGCACGTCGCTCATCAGCGTGCCTTGGAACTTGCCCAAGGGCCTTGGCCCTTGCCCAAGGGCCTTGGCCTTCCGCTTGGGGTTCGCCTCGGCCTCAGCCTTCCCCTTGGGGTCGGGGTCGGCCTCGACCTTCCCCTTGGGGTCGCCTCGGCCTTCCCCTTGGGGTCAGGTCGGAAGGGTTGGCCTTTGGCCTTCCTCTTAACACCTTTACTTCCCTTCAAGGGACCACACATCGTCCATGACCCTCGTCGTCCATCACCCGAATGTCACTCCGTGACCCCATCACCTAGAAGTCACTCCACGACCCCGTCGCCCGGATGTCATCTCTACGACCCCTATCGCCCGTCTTCCAGATGTCACATGCGCCCACGTGCCACTCTGCGACCCCCATCGTCGGTGCCCGCACTCCATCTCCGCAACCCCTGTCACCGGTGCTAGCGCGCCAACTCTGCGACGCTCGTCATCCGTCGCCTAGGCGTCGTCTCCGTGACCCTCGTTTCTGACGTCCGGGCACCGCACTCCAACACTCCGCGGCACCCATACGCTGCGTTTCTGATACAGCCGTGCCTCGAGGCTCTCTGTCATAATGTCGTGCCCTCGGGCACCATATACACTCCGTCTCGCCCATGCACCGCGCCGGTGATACAGCCGTACCCGCAGGCTGTCTGTCACAATGTCATGCCTCGGGGGACCATACATACTTCACCGCGCCTGTGCGCCATCTCCATGACATGTGCCCCGTCTCCAGCTATTGTTCCGCCACGGTCGTCGTCGTGCCCATGCGCCACACTCATTGTCTCGTACCATTGGCACTGCACCGGTTCGTCACAATCATGTTACATGACCCTGGGAACCACTCTCATTCACCACACCATGCGCACCTTGCCTTGGTCATGGAACATGCGTCGACCCACTCTCCGGAGTGTGCAGCATCCCGCGGAGATAAGCGGCTCTTCCGAGACACTATCTCTGCCAGAGAACTTTTCAACTCCCCTTCCACCACGTAGACTGCTCCTCCGGGATGCTACCTCAGCCTGTTGGATAGACGGCTCTTCCGGGATGCTACATTGACACGCTCCGAGTGCTCCGGCATAAGGACTCACCCACGGAGATAGGCGACTCCTCCAGGACACTATCTCCGCCAGGGAGCTTTTCAACTCCCATTCTGTCAGGTAGACGGATCCTCAGGGATACTATCTCGGCCCATCAGGTGGACGGCTCCTTCGGGATGCTACATCGATGAGCTTCAAATGCTCCGGCACAAGAACTCACCCGCGGGATAGGCTCGCTCTCTAAGACACTATCTCGGCCTGGGAGCTCTCCAACTCCCCTTCCTCCAGTTAGACGGATCCTCCGGGAAGCTACCTTAGCCCGTCGAGTAGACGAATCCTTCGGAATGCTACCTTGACGCGCTCTGAGTGCTCTAACACAAGGACTCACCCGCGGGGATAAGCGACTCCTCCGGGACACTATATCTGCCAGGGAGCTCTAAGTGCTCCGGCACGAAGACTCCCCTTTTGCTAGGTAGATGACTCCTCTGGGATGCTACCTCAACCGGCCAGGTAGACGGCTCCTCCGGGATGCTACCTCAGCTTGTGGAATAGGCGACTCCTGCGGGACACTATCTCCGCCAGGGTGTTTGCATGACTAGCCTACGTGCTCCGGCACTGGGGGCTTTATTAGCACCCCTAAAGACTATGACTCCTGGGTCACTCCGAGAAGGAAGGAGGTTTCCGGAGGGCATCGTGCTGGATGAAAATTTTATCTTCGAGTGATATAATCGCTCTCAAATATTTGTGAAAATGACGACTAGTTATTTTTGTTGAGGGTGGAAAAAGAATCCAATTGACTGATTCCTCTCATTATGTGCAAGAATGTAAGCTTGTTCCTCCGCACAACTATATGCATTTTCGGTTAGTTGTTCAGTCCTCGAAGTATTCGCACTAGTCTACCAAATGCATATAATATCACGTGTGCTCTCATTAAAATTTTTGTGATGCATTAACCTTTGTCTGGCACCCTCTCTCTCGATTGCAACTTCAGCTATTGGGCCAATTTATATATTGAAACTGTGGATGATTACATAATTAGACAATTAATGATGCCACACAAGAAACTACTGTCCTGACTTCCTTTTGTATAAACCCTTCCAAATCATTCATGGTATCTATTCAATAATGCAATATTTATATTTAAAACACAAAAGCAAAGACACCAAATTGAAACTGATATGAAGGCTATAACTTCTTACTACTATAACAACAATTGCAGTATTTTCTTAGTGCCAAAGAACCAGTCCTATAACAATTGTACTTATGTACAACAACAATTGCATCTTGGTTTTGAGAAATTACAATGGCATTAATGTTGGCATAGGTCCATAACATCATATCACACTACATATGTGTACAAGTAATGCACAATTAAATGCCAACCCTTAACAAGTCAGGACATGTATATTAAATTGTCTAAGGATCACATGACTTCTGAACACTGTGGCATATTCAATGATCAACTAATGAAGCATGCAATGTGACATTTGAAAGGAACATGTTCCTCATCAGTTAAAGTTTGGCTGGCTTCCCCACCTATCAACTTATCTACATCACCCATTTCTGTTAAGTAGAATCCCACACTCAGTCTTGCCCCAATGCAAATGTCATGGATTTATGCACATCATAGACTGAAATCCTGAAAAAGTGTACAATTATTGCTGGAAGGTTATTTGAGGCTATGAATCCTACCATTCACAATGCATGATACCTAAAGAAAGTAAATATTTATGGGTATAAGCTTTACGTTGCATTGAAGCATCGCTAACAAATTGGGGGCTCAATCTAGGATGGTGAGGTGCTTTTGAGATCAAATAAACACCTAATTTAGGACTCTTTTTTTGTAGGTAGCTACAGATAAATTGAGCAGACTAAAGGGTGAAAAGTTGCCTCTTCTATGCTACCACCTCGTGTACCTACTTAACAATGCTGTCCAAGACATAATGTTCCTACTTGGCATTTCATCAAACACATTGCTAGCCTCACGGATAATCCCATTGTGGCATACCTAGATATGTTACGGTTCCAATTAACCACGTCTTGTGGGTCATTTCATCGAATACCTGAAGTGATGTGTTACTATCGTTGCGCTCAAAACAATTTGTGATCTGGGTGCTCGATTCATCTTATGAGTTTGTAGAACGGAATAGGAAATTTTAAACGCCAAGCATGGACTAAATTTGTAGCTTACATACATAGCATGAGCGTAAAATAGTTACTCCCTTTCTAACTAACTGATTGCCTAGCCAATTCTAGCAGAAACTACTTTCCTTGATAATTGATGTGAAGATGCTCAGAGAGTTTCTTGACAAAGTAAGAATTAAATCTAGGCTACATTAGATTCAACATACTAACCTGATTCGTTTGATGGTCCAAGAATCGTATGAAATTTTAGTAAGAAAGTTGTTCTACCTTCAATACCTACGCAATATACATCTCAAAGCTTAGCATAAATTTTCATAAAATGAACTCTTGTAACAAAGATTCAATAGATTGGACTTATAGTGCCAAGGATTCAAGTGCTTCTTGAATAATACCAAGCTTCGTCTGTCACATATAATCAGAAAAATAAAAGTTGTGGTGGTAGAATTGATGATGGAGATATCAGGAAGTGAGAAGAAATGTTAAATTGGCAGGAAGGGAGAAGTCTTACTAGGCTTCTGTTGTCGTAGATAATCAGAACAAGAGAGGCTATGGTAGTAAAAGTAAAGAAGAAGACATCAGGAAGGGAGTGGCAACATTATATCGGGAGGAGTCTTCAAGGACAATTGAGGAAATTTTAGTTTTAAATAGTTCCTGATAAACAAATCATATCAAATCCAACTTCTTTTGGTTGGATTTCAGTAGGTTAAAACAAATAAATGAAATCCCATAGAATTCCATTCCAAATCTAGTTTTAATGGTTCCAAACAAGTGAAATTTCAATTCTAATTTCAATTCCAAATCCCATCAAATCCAAAGTTCGAAATAGACTCTTAATTCCACGATGGATTAATGTCAAAGATTGCGAGCTTATGCAACTTATAATCACTCAGGGCAAGGATTATAAACATCTTTTATGATATTTTACTCATTCACCCTCCCATCTAGCCTTTCTGCAAGCAAGGCCAAATTGACAAAAGCGATCACTCTAAACATAAAGCTTTGTATGGGGTATCAATCATGAAAATGCTTATAGTGGAGAATCTTTCAAAGGATGAAGCAGACTTTGAATGGTAAATCTATTGAAACCAATAAACAACCCTAGAGCCGGGGGGAGGGGTTTGGATTTTTGAAAATTAATTGAGAATTTAAGCTAATAAAAAACATGTAGGTCAATCGAACCAATTAACAAGCTCAACCAATATGCTAACTGTATAATGTCAAACTATGATAGAATAATAAGTAAATAGATTGAGATTGAGATTGAGATGGAGAACATAGGAAATGAAAAGTAAGAAACAAGGACCTTAAATTAGATTAGAGTAGTCGGAAGATTTACATTAGTTGTTCCCACATACCTAAGGGGGTGCATTTGCCCTTGGCACCTGCCTTAGAGGTGCAGTTGCTCTTAGCAGCTACCTAACAGGTGCACTCACCCTTAAGGCAGTTGCCTTTGGAACCTACCTTGGTGGTGCATTTGTTCTTGGCTGTCTGTAATGTGCTTTGTCCCCTATCCCTTGTGAGCTTCGAACACCAAAATAATTAACATAAACTAACGCTAGAATAAGTAAGCTCCAAATGCACTTAATGTGGTCTCAACCCCAACACTTGCAATTGTACCATCTTCTTTCCCAACACCTGCAACTATACCATTTTTTGGTTTCTTCACCCTCGTGACATATGCGGTGATTATTGGTTAGGGCAAGTCTTCTTACTGTGCTCTAACCCTCCACAGCTGCTGCAACTCAGAAGTTGCCTTCAAAATTCCTTGATTTGTTTGGGTTTTGCAAGCACCCCATTTTTAAAGTCTTTTTTATTGGAATTTATTTATTACTAAAGGATAGGCTTAAGCCTAATACTATAATGAGCCTAATGTATTTAATTAAGTCCAATAAGGGATCCAGTCCAATCCAGTATGAGTCCAGTCGAATCCAGTTCGACTCAAATCCAGTCTAGTTAGAGTCCAGTCAAGTCGGTTAAACCAATTTAGTTAGTTATGTTTGACCCAAGTTAAAATCAAGAGATTGTGATTGATTGGATGACTTGAAAATGTCTTGTGATATATCCTTCGTTCATGTGATTGACCCTTGATTTATATGGGATATGGAGATAATTTTTTAATCTAGTACATCCCATCAAATCTAAGATAATTACTAAATCAAGGTCAGATAATGTCTCGAAATTCAGAAAAAAATATTTTAAATTATAGGATGAACAGGCCGGTTTTCGACAAACCGACCGGTTAGTTGACTTTTGTCAATCTGCAATTTTTATCAAATATATTGTCTTATCTTCAAATCAAAGATTGATATGATCATCTTTACCATTTCTACCGTCTCAAACCACTATAAATAGAGCCATTGGCCTACATTTTTGGAAAAAGTTTTTCTCGCAAGAACTTTTACACTATTTCTCTTACAAGTGGTAGATCATCTCTTAAGGGGAATTAAAACTTCATATTTTAGTTCTTTATATACACAAGTCACTTGCATTATGGTTCATCATAAAGCATTCCCAAGTCTTCTAGACAAAACATTCTCGAGATATATTTACTACTTTTCTAGATTATTATACATTACAATAATCTAGAATTGTCTCACATTCACGTAATTACATTTCTATTATAAATCAAAAGAGTCTAAGTCTAGAACCAAAATATAGATTACTTCCCATAGGACCAGAGTTGAACTATGATGATTTTGATTCCCGATTAGTCCATTCGAATACGTAGGCAATTCAGCCCTTAATACCGAGTTCAAGCCACCAAAAAACATAAAAATTAACTTAGGGTTATTTTTATCATGTCCTGCATGCTATGCCTTTTTAAGGCCACAATTCAATAAAGATGAAGTAGAGACCGAAAGGCCGCGACGGGTGCCTGACACCTTCGTACTGCGTAACTTAGTCCCCGAACCTCTCGCGTGGTTTCGATAGACTAGTCGTCATTTTGAACACCTTTGAGTTATTTTTAAGTTTTTCTTATTTTTTCTCTAATTAAATAAGATTGCCACTCCAAATTAAAACTCTTTACAGGATTTTTTCAAAGTGGTTTGCCATAGTAGCGACTCTGTTGGGGACTAAAACAACTAAGAGACTAGTCTTGAAAAGTTTTTATTAATTTTTGGCCTTATTGCATTTTATTTGTATTTGGTGGCATGTAAAATATGAAATATATGTGGTATTTGCACTTATATTTCCATACCTCATACATGCACACGTCTCACCCTGACCCACCCATTCGAGAGCGATACCCTTGGTCTTCCTGGTCATAAGGCGAACTTTCGATTAAGCTCTCAACTCCACAGTTTAGTACTAAAGATTCCTCCTGATTTTTTAGTATATTAAACAACTTGTATACATACTAGTGATCGCCAATTATTAACTTCCTAGTTATGGGCGGGAGGTATATGGTGCAGTCGAGCCGATGGGTTGACCATTATATCGGTGTTACAAGGAAAAACCACACACCCGGACCATTCAGTGTTCTGCCATTTGTTGGGAGAATACATGTATAGGCCTATAGCATGTTGGTAGGGAAACCACTAGCATTCTATAAGCTAAAACTGGTAATTTCACAAAAGGGGGGCAAACTCTGACTAACCTGTCGATTTTTAACATATGTTCTTGTGTTTTTAACATATTTGAAGCTACATGGATCTATGTCACAACTTACTGCTATTGTTACAAGTATGTAGAGGCGTACTGGTTCAAATACGAGTATTAGAATCAGAAATTTGTTGTCCTTTCATGTAATTGTAGTTTTTACCTACTTACCGTTTAGCTTCATGCTTCACTACCACCTCCAACTATGTATGACATACACAGAGATGACCATCTTATTTTTAGGCCACCACCAACTCTTGTTATACAAAAAATAATCGAACATCATTGAAGGCTTCATTTGATTATAGCGGCAAACATTGTTTGCCTTTTTCATGTTGTAAACAGATTTACCATTTTCATGTCTTAGATTTGCCATTGTCAAGTCTTATAATTCACTGGAACCAGATTTCTATTGTATGCATAGGTCATCATTGCAGTCTACGTGTTCACATTCATTATAATGTGTAACAAGTAAATAGTGGCAACATTGATATTCGTCTATTCATAATACTTTTACAAATTGGCACTAGGCTTGCAAATTGTCATTCAAAACACTCCGTACACCCCTCATTTGATTACAACAGTCAATGTATATGAGAAGCATCACAACTTTAGGCCAAGCTATCTTCTCTCTTACTCTATTTATTACCCACTTATCCCTCCACCCTTTATAGATCTCAGTAAACCTGTGATTATAGCCCTCAATCTCTCATACATTGGTGGATCCTATTAAAGGATACACTAGATTCTGCACCAAGCATTAAATAAGAGAATCGAAAAACAATAACAGAAAATAGAGGCATATAAGATTTACGTGGTTCAACGAAATCTACTCCACGGTGGTAGCAGCGATTTTACTATGTTTGTCACTAGAGATTACAGACCTTTGTCTCTCTCTACAAACCCTCTAAAAGAATGGCTCTTATCTCTTGTCATACTCAAAGAAGGACTCTTCTCTCTTTGACCTAGTTAAAGAAGGACTCTTCCTTCATTTTTTTTTCTTGTTCTTAAAACACAATACAAGACAACACATATCTACTTAGAGATAAGTAGTGACTTTCTCTAAATAACCAATATGGGGCAAGATTTATATACTTATGGTCAAGTTGTAATCTTCTCTGAATAACCGATGTGGGACACCCACACATTCTGGGTTTATTATCCGAGACATATTATCACAAATCTCCACCTTGGGAGTCCCAGGGAAAATAAATTCTTATACCTTGGGACAAAAACAAAAACAGGTCAATTAGCCACAAACAATCTGAAAATATCATCTGCTGCTACCACACCTGCCCCTAGGGCTTCACCTCAAATACTACTGATACCGATCAAATCTAAGCAATGCTTAAACTTGATCTCTGGAATATGCTTTGTCATCATGTCCGTTGGATTTTCATCTGTGGAAAACTTCTCTACCATAACAGTACCCTGAGAAACCACATCTTGAATAAAATGAAACCTGACATCAATGTGCTTGGTTCGCTCATGGAACATCTGATTTTTTGTCAAATGTATGGCACTTTGGCTATTGCAGTAAACAGTGCTCCTTCAATCCCAAATCACCAACCAAGCCCTTCAACCAAATGGCTTCCTTCACTGCTTTGGTCGCCGCTATGTACTCAGCTTCTGTAGTAGACAAGGCAATAATAGTCTGAAGAGTAGCCTTCCAACTGATCACACAGCTTGAAAAAGGGAAGATATATCCTGTCAAAGATCTTCTCCTATCCAAATCTCCAGCGTAGTTTGAATCCACATATCCAATAACACTACCATTCGCATCACTGCCCCGATGGTAGACTAAACCAATATCTGCAGTACCTCTCAGATATCGAAGTATCCAATTCACTCCCTGCCAATGAACTTTCTCAGGATTACTCATGTACCTACTAACCACACTGATCGCATGAGAAATATCTGGTCTCTTACAAACCATAGCATACATGAGACTGCCCAGTGCACTAGCATATGGAACACACGCCATGTGCTCCACCTTTTCCTGGGTCTGTGGAGAATCAACTACTGAAAACTTGAAGTGTACCGCCAAAGGAGTAGTCACAGGTTTAGAGTTTTTCATACCAAAGTGCTATAATACTCGCTCAATGTACTTTTTCTGAGACAAGTACAAAATTCCTGCAGGTCGATCCCTTTGAATCTTTATCCCTAATATCCTCTTTGCTGCACCCAAGTCTTTCATCTCAAATTCCCTTTTCAACTGCTCTTTCAAACTGTTGACGTCTGACATCGATTTTGCAGCAATCAACATGTCATCAACATACAAGAACAAGTATATATGAGAACCATCCGCTAGCCTCTGGTGATACACATAACTGTCATAAGTACTCTTGGTGTAACCTCTCTCGCTCATATGCCCAACACGCATATGCCATAGCTTAATAGTGTCAGAATTTACATCAGAAGATGAAACTGCTGCTGCTGCTGCTACTCTTGTAACAATGCTACCCTGCAACAAATAGAGACTATTTTGTTTCAACCTTTTCATCACAACAAGATCACCCTTCATTATTCTCATAACTCCACCTGCAGCCCGATAGCTACAGCCATTGGAGTCAAGCGTACCCAAGGAAATCAAATTTGTTCTCAACTCTGGAACGTGCCTGACATCAATCAAAGTTCTCACAATACCATCATGCATCCTAATTTGAATTGAACTTATCCCAACCACTTTACATGCGACATCATTTCCCATAAGAACTTTACCACCATCAAATGAGCGATAAGTGGCAAACCAATCCCTATTGGGACACATGATAGGAGCAACTAGTATCAAGAATCCACCCTCCATATGAGGAACTGATAGTAATTGAGGGAACATCTGCACCATCAGAATTATCTTCTACTACTCCAGCATCAGCCGTCTTGAAATTATCCTTTTTCTTTCCTTTACCCTCAGGACAATCCTTTCTATAATGCCCTTTTTTTGTGACAATAATATCACTTCAATTTTCTGGCCTTTGACTGAGATCTCGACCTTTTATTATTTTTAGACCTAGCATGGTCAGTGGTTCGGCCTTGAGCGATCAGACCATCACCATGTTCCTCTGTCCTATTTTCTAAAACCTTCTTCCTTAACTCTCGAGAATTTATCACAGCCTTAATCTCCTCCATGGAGATATGTCCTTCCCATATAATAAGGTAGTAACAAGATGTTCATATGACGGAGGTAAAGAACACAACAACAGTAAAGCTTTATTCTCATATTCTATCTTGATATCAATATTTTACAGGTCTAATATTACCATGTTATATTCGTCAAGATGATCACTGATCGATGTACCTTCTTTCATCCGAAGAGCATACAACCGTTGCTTTAAATACAAGGGATTTGTCAGAGACTTCGTCATGTATAAGCTCTCCAATTTTAGCCACAATCCAGCTGCAGTCGTCTCCTGAGAAACCTTTCGCAACACATTGTCGGCTAAACATAGTAACAGAGCATTATGGGCTCTCTCCAACATGTCTTCTTTTTCATCATCAGACATCGTATCAGGAAGCCCTTGTTTCCCTTTTAACGCTTTTAACAACCCTTACAGAATTAAACACGCATTTTCATCCTCCATAAGCTAAAATCGTTCCATCCATCAAGTAAGGTGCTTTCAATCTACCACTGAACCTCAGCTCTGATACCACTTGTTAAATGATACACCAGATTTCGCACCAAAGATTAAAGAAGAGAATCGAAAAAACAATAACAGAAAATAAAGGCACACAAGATTAACGTGGTTCGATGAAAGCCTACTACATGGTGGTAGCAGCGATTTTACTATGTTTGTCACTAGAGATTACAGACCTTTGTCTCTCTCTACAAACCCTCTCAAGGAATGACTCTTCTCTTTTGTCTTACTCAAAGAAGGACTCTTCTCTCTTTGACCTAGTCAAAGAAGGACTCTTCCTTTTTTTTTTCTTGTATTTAAAACACAAAACAAGACAACACATGTATACTTAGTGATAAGTAGTGATTTTTTTTCTTCTAAATAACCAATGTGGGACAAGACTTATATACTTAGGGCCAAGTTACAATATTCTTTGAATAACCAATGTGGGACACCCACACATTCTGAATTTTTTATCCAAGACATATTATCACAGATCTAGCTAGGTTAAGTACCCACAATCTCCATTGACCTAAAAACAAAAACCATGCCTATTAGAGAAAGAAGGAGAGGGAAAGGGAGAGGGAGAGGGAGAGGGAGAGGGAGAGGGTTTGCCTCGTACTGCTACCTAAAATCTATTTCAAATCATGACAATCTTAAAAGAAGTGTCACAGTTTGTGAATCATGTATACTATGTATAACAATAGCCAATGTCCTATACTCAAATACTTATTTTTTTTTGAAAAATTATAGGATATGAGTGCGGTAGAGATAAGAAAATAATAGAATACGTCCACGATATATGCGTGTGAAAAAGTTTCTGATATTTTTAACCGAATTAGCGAGAGAGTTTGTTAAGTTTAGTGAGTTGTTTCTTAAGTAACGATACGATAAGATTGTATTGTATTACTATTATCTCTTTGAAGTACCGGGTATGGTTTAAATACTTCGTAAATAAGTTGTAAATAAGTTGGTACCTAAATACTACTTACATTACAAATTATTTGATAATGTTTGATTTGCACGCTTATTTAATACATCATACTTTATATATTTTTTCATTCTATCCCGGGGGAAGAAACAAAGCAGTTAAGGAGAGACAAAAAAATATTAATATTAATAAATATAAAAAAATACGTACATATATATATATATATATATATTAATTTGACTAAAGTTAGTAAAAAAAAAAAGAAAAAAAGAAAAGAAAAGAAAAAGAAAGAAATGTGATCAACGAGAACCCACATCAATAGAATAGGTGGTATAGTCTTCTCTGAGATCAGACTTCCCAAATTTCACTGACGCACGCGCCGCTATCTCTGGAAACCGCCGCCAGCCTATATTCGCTGTTACCGCTCGCCGCTGCTGCCTTAGGTCACCGGTGACTTCTTCCTCTTCTCTCTCTCTGTCTATCACTCTATATCTCTCTTCAGTCTACTTTCTATTCAGAAAGTTGCAAATCCTAATTTGCATCCTCTTTTTTGCGTTCTATTGTTGTGTTTTCACCCCTGAGAAAATCTTTCGATATTCAACTTTGACCCCTCAAGTATCGGGTGCGTGCCTGGGCGGTGTAGCTGCCGCCGTATCCCAGCCGCACCCGTACCTCAGAAAACTAATTGCATAAAAATATGATTTTGGATACGAACCCATGCCGCAACAGGTGCTGGTGCTTCACCCAGAATGCCAAACCCGTGCTTCATAGCTAATGCCAGATGGGTACTCTCACTTGAACAAAAGGAAATGTGTTCGCAAATACATCTCTCTTTCTAATGTCCTCCTATTAACCTACGCGCGGCATGCACTTGTATTGCTGCAAAATCATTTTGTATGATGATTAGCTGTCTACACAGAGCACCCTCTGATAGCCTCAAAGCACCACAAATTTCTTCCAAAAGCTTCTGTGTGAAGCCTTAGAGGTTGCTAATCAAAAGTTCCCTGTCTCTTACAGTTGCTGCAAAAGGTTTAGTTTCATTTTTATTAGTTTCTGAACCCTCTTAGTTTAACTGTATTTGGATTCCCATGCATAGTTTTTATTTTCATGTGGCTGCCAAGCATTCGCTCTAAAATGTCAGGGATTCAGACAAGTAATTAGTGCAAAATTGTGAACCATAGAAGTTGAAGAGAATTGGGTTAATATATATTCTACACTTTATTGAGAGGCTGATAAAAATTTTGTATGTTATTCCGCAGGCTGTGTATTATGTTCATCTCTAAGTTTTCACAGCTTGGAGCCAAGGTGATCAAGTGTCTTACAACAGGTCTGTCCTTATCGTCTGTTATTAAGCTTTTAGTTGTAAAAGTTACTTCTACTTGTCAACTAAATGGCTAGAATTTAGGTTGTCAGATTCTTTACTAAGAAACCGGTAAATAAAAAACCAATTGTATCTTCCCCTTACATAGTACGTAATAGCCATATTTCTCTTCTCGTTGGTCTGTAAATATATTTGTGCAAAACAATGCCTCTGGTGCATTTGGCATATAGTGGAAGAAATGCCTTTCAGGACTACATTCCATGGAATGCGTCACACTTATTTTTGCTCCAGTATACTGAATTTTGTCATTTGAGTACGAAGAACCAAATTGTTCGTATTAAAGAGCCTCGTTAATTGTCATAGTCTCCATGGTTGACAATTACGTTTCTGTATCCTAGGATGTCTACTATTCCTCTAGAAGTGGGTGCATCCATTTGTTGGTGTTGTTTTTATGACTCTATTCAATGGAGCATGTAGAATGTAGATGTACTGTTAGCTGTCAAAGTTCTTCAGCGAATAATTTTGATTTCAGTAAGAGGTGGGGCAGTGTTATGAGAGGATATTCACTGAGTTTCTGCAAAATTCTTCTGTGAGTACTCCTTATGGTGGTATTAGAAAAAGGGTGGCAAGTTAAAGACAAATGAACTTTGTACTTCCAGAGGTTTTTTGCTTGAAATGGAAGGATGAGGTTCTTGATGATGGTCGGTGATTGTTCTATCCTTTGAATCCCAATTCTCCTAAGCAGTATCAGGGGCATGCTCACAGTACAGAGGTATGTGATGCTTTGAATGGCTTGGAGGCTGATGGATTTTATCAAGTAGTGGAAATCTGTTACCTGACTGATTAGTGCCGTACGATTGCATATGTTGATCCACAGGATGATTTGATAAGGTTGTGATGGGAGTGGTACCAGTGCTCTTTTTCAGAGCAGCCCAGATCTTTTATAGAATCTGGAGGACGGTCAATGTGGTGGGCTTGATGAGCATATTCATGTTGAGGAGGCACGTAGATGAACGGGTTCAAAAATTTTGGGGATGAATTTGGAAGGAAAGGAGAAGGAGTTCTTTGCATTGCTTGAGAAATTGGTGAGAAAGTCACGAGGTGATGGTCAAATGGCTCTTCTTTGCCAAGGGAGTTGCAATGGCTAGAGTTGTCTATCGAATATGATGGAGTGCGAAACCCAGGGGAAAATTCTTTTGTGTGTGTTTTTTTTTTGGGGGTGGGGTTGTTTTCTTCTTTTCGGTGTTTAAGATGAGACTTAAGTCACGAGGTGATGGTCAAATGGCTCTTCTTTTTCGGTGAAAGACAATTAAGTGGAAATTAGTGTTACTTGTTTGCAGGAAATAAAGAGGAGGGCTATTTCAACTGATACAATTGGCCTCTTTAGGGGTAATAGGTGGACAGTTTGGGCTTCTTTAAGTTTTCTTGGTGCAGTAGATGTTTACTGGGGTACTCTTATCTTTTGGGTAAGGGGGTTGTGAAAAGGGTGCATGTGCTTCGACCTTTTTTTCTTTCTCTCACCTGTTTAGGAGCATGGAGGCTGGTGTGGAATGGTGGTTTTCTGGGCTCTATTGGTTGGTATAATCAGTTAGATGGATGCTGGTGTTAGGGGGGTGCGTTTCTGGGTTTTTTTTAACATTCTTAGGTTTTTGCATGAACAGCAGCATGGTACACAGTTTTCTACTTAAGAGACTTTTCAGATATTATTCTTGATTTCGGATTGATTGATTTAACATTGGAAGGGGTATATTCACATGGTTTAAAGGCGGGAGATCTAATGCCTGGGCACGGTTGTGCAGATTTTTGGTTTCTTCTTCGGAGGGGATCTCCCGGATGTGTCTCAGTCTTGCTTGCCGAGGCTGGTATTTGACCATCATCATAAATTGGAACACTGTTTGCTCTCGGATTGGGGAAGGTGGGTTGGGCTTGAAGGTGTTAAGATTGTTTAATCTGGCCCTTCTAGGAAAATGGTTGTTGAAATTTTCTTGAGAGGACGGTTAGATGTGGAGGGTGGCTGATTTCTCATTGATCGAGACTACGCTATGGTCTGGTGTGTGGAAGTTCATAGCAAATGGGTGGCATGAGTTCATGAAAGTTTTCCTCTTTTGTGGGGACCTGAGCAGATGTTGGTTGGATTGTTGGTGGGAAAGATTAAAAGAGAGGCCACAGTTACGGAATATGCTTTTTCAGATGCAAGAAGGGTTTGGAATCCACATTTTAGAAGGGAATTTCGCTATTGAAAGTTGGATGCAATGCACCGATTTTTTATGTTTTGCCCGCGACGTACCTTCCGGTCCGATACGATGATTTGCTGTGTCGAAGGGCAGTGAAGAATGGAGTTTTCTCTGTTCGTTACTTTTTCACCATTTTGTATTGAGCGTGCTCGTGCTCCTCCTAAAGTGGTCTTCTTTGTGTGGACCTCAGTGTAACACTGCTTTAATGACTGATAACGTTCGGCAGGGGCGTAAGATTATTACTAGTTGGTTTTTTATGTGGAAGAAGGATGAGGAATTGGTTAATTGTTTGTTGCTCCATTGTGATAGTGAGAGAAACTTTTGGTGCGTGCTTTATACCTTGTTTGGAATGTGATGCCTAGGTCAGTCTGTGAGTTTTTTGAGGAGCTGGAATGGGGCTACCGAAGCCTTATGTTAAAGATGGAGGTTGTTCCATCATGTCTTACATGGTCCATTTGAAGAGAGATGAACTTTCAGGCTATCGAAGGGATTGAGACTCCTCCGTCTTGAATGCCGTCTTCTTTCTGAACCTCTTGTTCTTTTGGGACAAGGAAGAACTCCCAGGATAGTCTGTTACTGTTTTAGCCTTTCTGGAGGTGGATCTGATGTGGGGTTTGTCTGGGTCAGCTATTTAAGGGTGGATCTGATGTCGGGCTTGTCTGTTTTGTATTGCTTTAATATTTTGCCTAGGGCGCCTTCTTGGTGCTTTGGCCATCTCTTTGTAATTTGGTTATGTCCCCGCTGGGGTCTATATATTTAAGAAAGTGTTCCTTGATTCATCAAAGTCAGTCTGTTGTGCATTATTGTAATGTATGGCTTTCTCTTAGCCGTCTTATACTTTAATTGGTTGGGATTCAACAAGATGGATAACCATCATATAATCTTCTTTGCCTATCATTAAATTTTGGTTCTATGTGGTCGCACCGGCAACTGGTACTCACTTATATACTCCCTTTGTCCAAGAAAAAAAATGTCCAGTTTTCCATTTTTGGCTGTCCCAAATATATTGCTCACTTTCTATTTTGGGAACAAATCTTGGAAAAAATTTCATATGCCCTTAGAACAAAATCAAACAAATCAGTGGCCCACCTGCAATTCACATCTTATCTCCTCTTTCTACACAGATTGCCATCCATCCATTATCAGCAGTTTTAACCATCACCCAGGAGATAGCTGCAATTCCTGGCCATAAATACTTGCAATTCTTCTAGGGCCAAACACATAATACCATGAAGTAATTAGGAAAGATACATCATCTCCTTGCATCTCATTTTGATCTCTTGGATAAATACGACATCTCATTGCCCTCGCCGTCCTCCTTCGCTCCCCATAATGTCCCTTCGCGACTAACTCCGCACCAATCTGCTTCTCTCTTCGCCGTTGCCGACAACCCAATTACCTCCCTCCGTCAGATTTTCTCACCTCCAAAGCCGGGTCAGTGACTAAGAGATCAACTAGGCGGGCTATTAATCGCGTCCGATGAGGCAAGAAAGGCATTAGATTAGGCATGCTTGGCGCCTGTTAAAACCACCTAAGCGTTTCACAAGGCGGGCAAAGCATTTGACCAGGCGAGATTGAAAGCTGGGAAACCGCAAGGCATTTGACAAGGCGAGCAAGTAAGTTCGACTCAGCGAGCTTGGCGCCTGGCGAACCGCCTTAGCGATCGATTAGGCGGTTGGAGCTACGCCCTCTCCACGATTTTCTGTTTTTTTCATTCACTGTTTCTTGTTTAACAACAGAGAGAATGAAATTTGATTGCAATTTACTAGGGCTTTTATGCCCATCACGTCATTTTAAGTTCTCGCTTGGATATAGATAAATTGGTTGAAGCTCTTCACATAATTATCCCCAAATTCACGTGACTGTTCAAAATTTGTGGATAGGGATCAGATTTCGAATTTATAGATTTCTTCATTCATTTTGATGTCACTGTTCTCTGCCTCATGTAATCAATCCCTGTCAAACATATTTACTTTTCTTAATTAGATTCAAGATGATGCTTCCAGATTGAATAAAGTAATCAAAATATGAATCTGGAAAACATGTCTGGATCTAAATGAGGAAGCCTGCCAGCCTGCCTTGGGCATGTTTTGTTTTTGTTGGATGGAAGAGAGCGAAAGAGAGGAGAAAGGACGACAAGATTTGGTGGGGACATGATTGACTGCTCTGCGAAACTAAAATGCTAGGCATTATTTGAAAGAAGGGTAGAATTTGAAAGATATCACCATTTGACCATTTCCATGAAATGGTGCAGAGTCAAAAAGTGTTATAATATTTGGATGGAGGGAGTATATAACTATGTTTTATCCTTTGTTCTGGTATATTTTCTGACTTTTTTCCAGAAATTATATTGTAAATCCCCCATTGCCAGCCCCTCCCTCCTCCAGTGGGGCCCACCTATGAAGTTGGCAACTACTGTAGCGAGATACCATTTGGAAACGACCTCATTTACCAATTTTTGACAGCGTTTGCTCCCAATATCTTACCTTCTTCTGTGAGTTATGGTGGTTTTCCAGCTTTCTTGTCATGACCCTTTTCAACTAAGACTTCTATTAAAAAATTCGACTTGCTCTCATCTGTCATCAGCTTAGACAAATTATAATACTTAGATTTCCCTTCACTTTTACGTAATTCTTCCCTTTTTTTGTTGGGCCTTGCGTTGCAGCTCCATTGGCATCTACACCAAGAAGAACATGTTTGCATGCTGTTCAAAATCGTTTTTTGCTGCCCCAGGTTAGTAATGTAATAACCTAATGATACATACTAGGTTGTTATAAAGCAAGTTTGGCTATTATAGGGGCCATCTTTATAAGTGACAACTTATTTCATGTAATAATGCTGATCTTATAAAATCTTTACTGCTTAGTCAGTAGTGCTGTTACAATCTCGATGTGCATCGGATTATTTGCTCTTCACATTCGTTGATAGTTAATGTTTTCAAACGTGATTATCTTGGTTACAACCTTAATATTCACTTAATACTATTGATTGCTTCACTTGGTTAGTCCTGTTTACAACACGGGGTGTTAAGCAGTTTAAACGGGGGGATAAGACATACCTACTGCGAAGAGCAAAGTAAGAGTTTCGGTTTGCATACTTCACATATTTTATGGTGCTATTTATGCCCGGCACTTTAGTTTTGGCCTAAAGGTGCGTTAGAAAATTTAAATTTAGAGCTATAGGTAGCCTTAGTGGACCCTCGCTAGAAGACATGATTGAACTAAGTTGGAAAAGGATATGGTAACACTTTCTCTCCAGTCATATAGTGCTCCCCTACTGCTCCTTCCCCTCATTCTTGAACCCTGTCGGGCCTCCACAACAAAAATTAGTGAAAGAAAATGATGAAACATATAAGATCTTGAAGTAGTTTTACTGAGCTTTCTGCCTTTTTAAGAGTTCTTGGTACGTATCTTTGCTAGATCTGAATAGTGATTCGGTTCTATGGGGCCTAATTTGATGTTGATTTGTTCTTCGCATTTTCTCATTGATATATAGGTTCGCTTCATTTCTACAGCCAAAAATTTTCATTTTGAACTTCTTTACGAAGATAGCCCCTGTGTTTCTTTTTGACATTTGAGTTGGCTTTCCATTTATTTCTTCAGAGGCATGAACCATTTTCTACTACAGCTGCTGATAAGGCTCAGTTGGAAGGGAATGGAGAAACAAAAAAGTAAGGCCCTGTATGTTTACCATTTTTGCAATGAGGACAAGAAGATTCTCTTTTGTGTACTACCATTTTCTGTATCCGGTTTGGGGTACACATACCCTAACGGTGCTGAGGGTGTTTTCAGTTTTTTTTGACACATCTTTCCTCTGTCGAAGAAAATGGAAACCCAAAAGCACTGTTCAATCTTTTTAGGTAATTCCTGCAGAGATATCCCCCCTCTCCCGTTTGTCAACCATTCATTTCCATTTGCAATGAAAAGATCAGCTCTCTCTCCCCACATCCTTCATGCTGCTCATGCCAACAGAGAAGCTGTAATTGTGCGAAGACCGATACTGAGACGCTGTGATTCTGCGAAAATGTTGTGATGAGAAAAACCCAGAAGGAAATTACGGGGAAATGATTGATTAAAAGATTTACATTTGAACTTTTTGAACCACAGCTTCTGGGTTGGGGTGTTGATGGGGGAGGGTGATAATTAGGGTGGCTCTAATGAGAGGGTAGAGAGAGGTTAAGAGGCAGAATAGGAGAATGCGGCTGGTGTTAAGAAGCATCCTTGAAGGAGAAAGTGATAATGGCAGGGGGGTATGTTTGGTGGCTGTTAGGAGGTGTGACAAGTGGGTAAGTTGGTGTTAGTATTGGAACATAAGTGAAGGGTATAAGGTTATTATGATTGGTTAACAGTAGGGGCAAAAGGGAAAAGTAAGGGTACAAATAGTGTTGAAAATGCTAAACATACAAGAATTGTATCCAAAAAAGTTGTGAAAGTGGAAATGAATGTCATCTTTCTCACAATATAGTGTAAAATGGCTGCAGCTCAAAAGCTTAGCTTTCAAATTCATATTTTCTATACAGGAGAGGTATTGGAAATCATTATACATATAGTGAAGTTGAAGCGGAGAGAATGTAAACTTTTTTTTTCTGCTTGGCATGCCTATCATTATGCCAGGCATTCAACCAATCAAACGAATTTCAATTTTCTTTCTCTTTCACGTCAACATGTCCCACTTAACAACCAATATCACTCTCTCTCTCTCTCTCTCTCTCTCCCTCTCCCCCCTCCTCTCTTAATTTTGCATTCATATCCCTCATTCAAATCTTGAAACTTTATAATATTTTAGACAAGTCCAATATTTTTTTTACAATTTAGCAAACTTAATCTCCCTCCTTTTATTTCATTGTAAGTCATGTACATGTACATATACATATACTTAGATTTGTATACATATAGTCCATGTTATATGGACTCAGTATGAGTGACCAAGTCGGACTAGTGTCCAAGTGTTGGATTCGTCTAATTTTCGGAAGCCAAGACACCGGGATACGGCAAAATATTTTTGTGTATTACAATTTTTTAGTTGCTCCTTACGTAAAATGGTGTTTTTTGCGAACGCACATTGTTTTAATTGAATGTTATCTCATCTTAAAGCAATAGCAAAGTAAAAGAAACACTTTAAGATAGTGTTTTTGGTGGCATATCCTATGAGATGTGTCGGACACATATCCCATACCCGTGTTCAAGTGTATAGTGTCCGATACGGGTACTTTAAGCATTTTGAAGAGTCCATGACATAGCATATAGTAAAGCTGAAGCTGAGAAAAAGTTAATGCTCTCTTTCCTACTTGGCATGTCTATTATTTGGAATTTAACCAATCAAATTGATTTCACATATCTTTCTCTTTTATGTCAACATGTCCCACTTAATAATTATGCAATTCCAGCAATTTCTAAAATTTTGTCAACACTCTCAACCCCCCCCCCCCCCCCCAAAAAAAAAAAAAACCCCAACCCACACAAACACAACCTTTAAATTTAGTTTTTTCCTTTTATCCTAAATATTTAATACTTTTTTTGGCAATCCCAATATTTGAATCCCCTCTTTTGTATCATAGTAAGGCATGTATTTACATAATCTTATCTCTCATTTTATTTTCTATCATTTTTATATAACTTTCATTAACACATGGGTTATAGTTATTATTATTTTTATTTGGAAGATACTATTCCTACTACCTTTGTACGCTATTTCACATCTTCATTTGTTGCTAAAAAGCTAACAATTGCTACTAAAGTTCATTTTCAATGATAAAAAATGCTAGAAAAATCATATAAAAAGGTGAACAAGTGTTTCTGTCATTATTATTACTGCTATTGTTATTACCTGTTTTAGTTATACTATTAGGCATA
>JAVXUP010004153.1:0-40064 GCA_033070095.1 Escallonia herrerae | reverse complement strand
TGAGGATAAGCATAGTTCTTAATAGGTCCACAGTCCCTAACTATTAGGATGGGGTGTTCAGCTGCAGCACATTAGATAGCACCTATATGTGTGTGAGGTTAAGCCGCCTTTATGGGACTTGGGTACGTTGCTAGAGCACACGTGAAAATCTAGGCACGATGCATGGCCATTTAGCATCAACCAGCTTGAATGACCCTGACTAGAGATATTATGTGGGTGGTGAGTATGCGCATTCACAATAACGAAATCTGGTTAAAAGAGTATTTGCTCTACCATCAGATTTTAGTGAATTTATGCTCATTTATCTTAGGAAAGGTTCAATCTACGTGACACCTCATCGATGAATAATTTTTAGTATCCTCTTCTTTTATCGAGTCTGTGTTTTGAAACATGTGGAGGATTGTTGTAATTTATTTGAGTTTACAAAACACATACATGTGGGGATCCCCTGTTTTTAGGGTCAAAATGAGTCTGCCTAAAGCGAGCATGGGCTGCCTGCTGCTCCCATACTCTGTTGCTTCTCCCCTATTTTCGGTCGGTGGAAAGCAGCCCACCTTTTCCTTTATTTCCTTTGTCTCCAAGCAAAGCCCACCTTTTCCCTTTATATATACTAGCTAATGGACCCGTGCAAATGCACGGGTAGAGACGTAATTTGGTCGGTTTGAGATATAATTTGTTTCTCATTAATCGTATATTATAATATAGTTAACAATGCTTTAAATTGAAATAATAACAAATATAATGACTTTCGCTGCATCGATGCATATATACATAATAAATCATAATTATCGAGATTACTCATGAATGTAGATTTCACGAATCTAATAAGTCACTACTTAATACGATTAGAATCATATTGATAAAACTGTGTAGAATACTGAAAATGTATCTCATTTTGGTACATCATTATGCTAATAGATTATATCAAGGTATCTAAAACTACTATAAAAGTAAAAATGTATTTAGTTTTCACGAACATTCTAATTTTCTAATTCTTTATATCCTCTTTTAATTATTATGTAACGTGTATTGTTAGAAATAATATTTTACAATGTGATTTGAGTAAAAAAAAAATGTCAAATGGAGAAAAACTTTAGCTCAGGCCTAACTTATCGTACTTACACATATACCAATAAGAAAAAAAAAATTTATTAAAATTTTTTTACTGTCTTAGAATTTAGATTTGTAAAATTTAATGGGGACATTTGCATATAGTTTTGTAATCGTTCATTTTTTTTATAAACTCAAAATTATTAATAATATTAATATTAATATTAAAACATACAAAATAAAGCATTCAAAAAGTAAAGCATGCAATAAATAGTCAATTATTGCACATCAAATTATAATTTTATTCCATTTTAAAGTAATATTAGTACAAATTTTAGTTTTGTACCAAAAAAAGTGAGCTTACACATTCAAGAAATCAAACATATCTATATATATTTTTATTTATTTACTTATTAACCGTTGAATGAACTTTTTATCAATATTCTATCTAAGTAAATGTAGACATTTTCTTCTTTTACATTTTATAGTTCGCATCAGTGATCAACATTCCCATTTTATGGATGATTTTGATATAGTTGATGACTATTATTAAATTGAATACAATTGAGAGTCATTGGTATTAAAACTCATAAACAAAGGTAAAAAGGACACAAATTATTATTTAGTAAATATTTGGGTAGACTTAAATAACTTACTATAACATGCCATGAAACTTTGTAATAGAAAATAAAGCACGTGGAGCTATTTCACTTACTTTCAAATAAACACCCTATAAAAAGAGATTATATAGCATTATGCATTAGCAATATCTGTGTGTAATTGTTTTCTTCAAGGTCACGTTTGATGATTTTTTGACCATTCGATTTGATGTATTTTTGAAGACTTTCTAAGACAATCAATTTAAGCATATGCGTACAAAGTAGTACTAATGATTATCTTAATTCATTATAAAATTTTTAGAGTGTTTTACAAAAATTTAGCATATGATTGAGGTCAAACAGTTATAAAGTGAAGACTATTCTTACCCATGTAACACCTTGCAATATTGAGGTCAAACAATTAAAAAAGAAGAAATCTTTTATCTTGTGAAGTATTAATATTAAAATTTCACATATGATTTTCATAATTTACCTTGGTGATATTTTGTGTTGTTGTTTTAATTTAATTTTTTTTGAGATGTTGAAAGTGAAATTTAAGGCCTAATATGTACATTTTATAGTTATTAGCTAACTAAATTTATCATAAAAGTGTCATAGTAGTTGACACAAAGTTTGCAAAAAATTGAGATAGATAATCATATAATGATGATTATGCTTATTGTCAAATAGATTGTAAATGGTTAATTGAGTTTATATTAGATAATATGCTTAAATGATTATAAGTTTAGGCTTATGAGCTATATTGGTTTAGGTTTTTATTTCACATACCATTGGAAACATTTTTTGAATTTAAAATTTATTTAAGCTTTAGTAATCAAATTAAATTCTAATAACTTAATTAGTTAATGAGATGAACCTTTAGAATGTGAGGTTACTTAGTTAAAAATTAATTTGTAGAATAGCTTGCTATTTTTATATCTTAAAGTACTTTTAAGGTGTTATTAGTCAAAATTCAAGGCCTAATAAGAATATATATATATATATATATATATATATATATATATATATATATATATATATAGATTAGATAGAGATTTAAAATAAATAAAATTAAAATTCTAGTTTTGTAGTTAAGGTTTACAAAACTTCGGGCAAATAGACCCACAAAATGTTTAGTAAAAACCCTAGTAAAAACTTAAGAAGTAGGATTGTAAAAACTTTATTTTAAAGAGAAATGGTACATATTGTTGTAGTTGCAATACCTAATTTTTAAGTTGATGTCTGATGTATTTTAAAAAAGACATAGTCTTGTATAAAAAGCTTTACACGTAAATGAAGTTAAAATAATTACGAATTAATTGATTATGCCTACATTTGTATGATAGATTAGAACGAAACTTTGTAAAATTACAAAAAGAATTAGTAAATAAGGTATGATTTTCGCACTTCAAATTTTTAAGATTTTATTTTGTTATTTCAAAGTACTTTTGAGTTTTTAATAAGCAAAATTAAGGTCTAATATATAAGTATATTGATTAGGTAGAGTTTTAGAAGGTGTAAAATTAGTTTCTTAGTTTTATAAAGTTTACAAATATAGGGTAAAGTAGACCTACAAATTTTTTAATAATAAATTATAAGAAAGAGTTAAATAGAATAGAAAAAGAAAAGAATACTAAAACAAATAGGATTGTTGATTATATACATTAAATTCAAAAGAGTTGGACTCTAAATAAAGAGACCATTTAAGTTAGAGGATTACCATATGCAAAGTTAAAGCTTATGTGTCAAAAGGAGAAGGTTCTTAAAAAATCTTACGTGGCGTAAATATAGAATTCTAAAAATCCTACGTATCGCAATTCTAAGTGAAGGTTTCAGCTTTTTATATATAATATAGATGTGGGTTTTAGCCAGCAGAAGAACACCCACAAGCATCACATATTCACACAACACTACATATTATTGCATACCCGAAGCACACACCCTTTGCACCAAAATTATGCTATACACTATTTTGACTTTAGTGTCATTATATTTTGGTATTAATTGAGTTGTGGAAGAGGAGGACAATCAAGAATGTCGTTTGCGAGACTCTGTTACATGTGCATGCAAACGGGAGTTAAGATTATAATATAATCCCGGAGGTTGCGTGCCATAAAGCCCATCGCATCGAGCCACTGGTTCCGGTGTGGCGCGAAACAATCTTTTAGAACAAAGTTTCGGTTTGATTCTATAGATTGGTGAGATTGTTTTAATGTATTTTGTAATGTGATATTAATTATATTATATTTTGATTTTGTTGATTTTGTATAAGAAAGTGCGATTCTGCTTCAAAATTATTATAAATGGATTTATATCCAACATATTGTTCTATTTACCGACGATGAATTTAATATTTCTCAAATGCAGCAACCTAGTAGCAGGATCACCGCTAGTGCTTGACTGTTGAATGATATTTGTTTTGTTTTAAAACAATATCATCACCTCCAGATATCCTACAGTAATCAGAACCAGATCAAGAAAGCTAGGAACAAAGCAGAGAAGACTAATAAAGAGTGTCAAGGGAAGTGATAGGAACCTTTTGAGGGACTATAACCCCATGATTTTGGTTGACGGCTTTATTAGTTTTTTCTGATGTACATCATTGTTTCCTAAACTCATTTCGATCCGATTGAATAATAACTATGCTCTTTTGGGTTTCTCATGGAAATTAGTAAATTACTCTTGTAATCATGGGAAACAAACTCCTTGGCATATATGACAATTCTCCAGCTTAACTAAAAAAAAAGAAAGAAAGACATTTTTCTATATTTTCATAAACATGAAAACTAAAATAAAGGAAATGTTAAACAGACAGAAATACTGTTATCTCATCAATCATCTGCCATGCGAACACAATTGCTTTCGCGTTGTTTCTATGACTTTGGGACTATTTCGGCACAATCTCGTCCACAACATCACCAATTCTCCTCCCAAAACCTCAGAAAACAGTTGACTGTATAAAGTCACGTTTGCAGCTAATATGCACCACTCAGAGAATAAGGGTGGGACACTTTTTGACAATGTCTAGCTTACGTAATTTAAGCCAGCTCTCTTACCTAGCTAGTCATCAAAATTTGCTCAGTATATAAGACGAGGATAAGGGTTGTATTTAGCATTTACTTGCAGCAATGGGTGCCCTTTCTTACATGCTTCTTTTTGTTCTACTTCGTTGCATTGCACTTCAGCATAGTTACATGTCCAAATTCTGCCTTGCGGAAGCAAGAGTTTTGGATACTTCACCTTGCTGCGAAGCACTTTCTGCTTCTTCCAATTGCTATGAGCAAACAAGGGAAGGCTGTCCAAGTTTTTTTATCAGAAGGCCAACTAGGCCTACAAGGCCGACTTGGCCTTCTCCCAAGCCAAACAACTCGGTTCATATGCGCGATACTCCTACAAGCAGGTTGCCACCACCACCATCACCGCCACCGCCGCCGTCACAAGATGGGTCTCGTGAGCTGCTGCCTTAGCCAAAGTGTACAAGATTTTTGTTCGCTTGGCGTACTTTTGTTCTCTACTTGGGGTACCAAATAATTTTGTTTTAGTTTTTTGTGGGGAGTATTTTCTCAATGAATGACTCTTGAGTGTGCATTTGTACGTAAATTGCTTTTTTTTAGATATATTAATTTAATTGCTCAAAATATAGGATTTATATCATTCAGAGTGCGTAGGTACGTAAATAGCACACTGAGAATGCAGTTTTTCTAGTTAGGTTATTTTTGGTTGAGGAGATATATGATTTTAAGACATAACGAGTTTCTTATTTTTAGCATTTTTATTCTTATTTAGAAGCAAAAAAGATATTTGCTTTGTGGACAAATACTCATTCAATTCAAGAGATTATGTTGAGGTATATGCAAACGATGCGTAAGGAACGCTAAGGATGGGCTTGGGTTGCCTTAATGAAATAGCCATATTAGGTATGGTAGTGCCCAAATTCATTGTTTTCGGGGTTAGAGAGAGACCAAGACCACAAATGTTTAATTTTGACGACGATACAAATGGTCATATTGGTTGAGGTGAGGAAGAGAGATGTTCACGGTGATTCGGGGGGAGCAAGGGGTGTGTGTGTGGGGGGGGGGGGGGGGGGGGTATGGATGGTGAATCTTAATTTTCACCCTTAGTCTCAAAATTAGATTTAAAATAATATGATGGTAACATTTTCGAAATCAAGATGAGTGATGATACAAAAGAGTTTTAAAAAGCCAAGTGATCCACATCATTTTAGGATTCAAATTGAGATGTCAATCAGTAAGTTACTTTTTTTGCAACTGATATGGGGTGAAATCTAATTACAAGTCCTATGTGTGGAAGTTAGACAACCGTATACAAAAGCACAAACACCTAGGTGTAGCATTTTAGAAGTGCTGCATTGAGGAAATATAAAATTTGGAAGGCGACCTACAATTTTTTCTTTTGGCACAAAAATTAGGTTTGAGCAACTTGATTCACCGATCTAAATTATTGTCTACTGGAAAACCAAAGTACATTATTTAAAACAAGTAGCAATATTTATTTGGTTATCGTGGTTCAGACCATACTTCTATATGCTACAACTAAAATAATAATAACAATGAACTTTTACAATTACTTTTGAACCAATAGAAAGAACTTCCCAAATCAAAACTGAACTAAATGATTGAAAATTCTAATTTTTCGAACTGAGCATCTAACGATCACTGAACAATCAGAAATGTTATTTTCGCTTCTTTCAAATATTGCTGCTCATCCTAATTGAAGCCATTATCTAAAATGATTGAAAAACAAGTTTACAATTGTGCACAATTCTTTTGGAGACGATAAGATAATATAACCAATGGCTTCTTGTTTGAGGCTTTGGGCATTGCATGTGAGGTTGGAACGAGGCAACGTGTTAAAAACAAACAGTGATTGTTGAACTTCTATTTCATCATTTGAGCTCTATTTTTATTGCAATGCGTCTTATATATGTCACCATGTAGTTACTTTTAACAATAAAAGTAAAAATCAAATGATTAAATTGAGTTCACATAAAAATTAAAAAAAAAAAAGAAGAAGAAGAACTAATTTGTATCTTTCCACACACAAAAAAAAAATGCGAAACAATTCTTAGATGTAGATAAGCGAGCACGAGTCGAAGGAAAGAAAGCAATCAAAACCACTGGCAACTAAGAAAACCATTGACTTTAGAGAAAGAGAAATTTGACTTCAAAGGGTTAGGCAAACGCGTGAACCAACTTGGACTCAACACAACTGTCCCTAGTGTTAGTTCATATCTGTTCCAGTACAAAGAACATTTGCATATAAATCTGTAATGCATACCTGAAAATAAAGACCTGTGTAAACATTTTCAACTGTAACAGAGAAATGGAGTCTCGGCCTCCCAAGCTGAACATGTTTGCGATTATTTTCCTTTTAGGAATGGTTGGGTTTGCTTCTCAGACTTGCCAAGGGATGCACAACCTCCTGCGCCTCTGCCAACTGCCGGCGGGTTTCAGGCAGCCGTTACGTGATGAATGTTCTCGGTACATTAGCGGGAGGAGGGTAGCCACAACACCACCTTCACCGATGTACAACCGCAATACTGGTCAGAATGATCATGCGCCACCACCTGCAAATCTCTAGTGCTCGACTTCTAGGTGATTTATTGGGTAACTGTTGCCAAGAGTAGCAAAATTTAGCTACCATGTTAAACATTGTTTCTTTCTGAACTGATATGCTTTTATGTGTGACGTTACTGTAATCTTGTTTTCAGTTGGTAATTAACTTGATTGTAAGGCTTGTAGGAAGTGTATGCAAAACATTATCATGAAATGTAACCAATATGCTATTAATAATTATTAGCTACGACTTGGATTTGCTTAAAAGGTCAAGGAAATTATACATCTTTTTGGCACAGATGAAGCTCTTTTACCAGTTTGACTAGACGCATTTCCAACAACTATGAAGAATGTAAAGCAACATATCTCATAATTTTGAGAAAAAATTCGTTACAATGTTATGACGCAACATGTGACATCTGATCGTCAGTTTCTTTTAATAATGAAACAAATGGAACTCATCTAGCAATATATTCTCCATAGCAATATATTCTCGATCTAGTGTTTTTTTTTTGTCTAAATGACGACCTGCTGTTTGAATTGAGTACTCATATGAACAATTTTCAGCCGCTAGCTTTTAAGTATATGCCTGTAGATTCCAGGAAAAACTGTAATATTGGGTTTTCCTTGGGCACCTCAACGTGGAACTGTTCTATCGAAGATAAAAATGGAAGTGTTTTTATCCAGGTTTGCTTATAAATACAACATGATACGTTCTATTCAAGTTAGAAACATCTGTGAGTGTTCGGGTGCGTGTCCATAAGGGAGAGAGAACCAAACAAAAGCGCATAGTGATATATAGAATTGATTCCAGGGAAAGTTCTATACTATTAGCTAGCGAAGCATGAATTACACGTCCTTACCAACAAAACAGAAGGTGCATTCAACTAGACAATGGCGGACATGGGGATTGCGGTGCCGGAGGAGGAGGAGGACTTGTAAAATACTTGGAAACCTGGCGCGTTGGAGGCGGTGGTCGTAGTTGTGGCGGTGGTGACCAAGCAGCACCATTAGAGTGCCCTGGGGGCGGCGGGGGCGGCCGCGGTGATGGAGGTGGACTTTTAAAGTGAGTAGGGACATTGGCCATTGGAGGTGATGGCGGTTGCCGGCGGCTTCTTCTCTTTTGAACCACCTTCAGTTTATTGGATAGGAGTAGCTCATTGAAAGGCACCGCATCTACGACCAACTGCGGCGGCCTCGCTTGCACAACGAGCGAGGGCCGGTGCCCATGACAAGCATATACTAGTAGGAATTCATGCAGCAAGAGGAATGCGAGCGAATACGAGAGTATCTTCATCTCGACACCAATTTGGTACAGAAAACGAGTTGAACATGCGTCTATATATATAAGAAGGAAACCATTAAGGTAACATTTTTAAGGTCACCCCTATTTTTGAACCAAACGACAATTTATCAAAGGTAGTTGGTAGCTGACTTTATAAACTTCTTAAAGGAAGACCGCTCTTGTGTCTGCGCGCGTTGTGTGTGTGTGTGTCATAGAGAGAGAGAGAGAGAGAGAGCTAGCTTCGAGGCAGACAATAGTATGAACCAGGTATTAATGAAAGGGACGGGTAACATATTCAAAGGTTTGTGTAATACTTTGAGTCTTTGACTTTGAATCTTTGAGGCATTCAACACAGCAGGTCAAGTAGCCAACTCAATCCCATGTAAAAGTAAACATTATGAAGGAAATACTACATATTCTGCAGAATCCCTGGTCAAGGAGGCCATTTCAACGCGTTTGCTCTTTCCGGGTAACCTGACTTTTCTAAGCCCAGTTGTATCTGTCAACCCCCTGTGACTATTTATGAGGCATGCGTAGGCAGCAATCAACCCATGACATGGCTTCAGAATTTATGGCCACATTTTTCTAGAAACCAATTCACGGTCACATTTTTCTAGAAATAATGCAAATTGTGGACACTAGATGAGAGAGAGAGAGACTTGAGCCATTTATACATATAAGAGTTTGCACTTCGTGGCGTTTCAACGCAGCAGCGGAATGCAATCCAGGAAAATATTTGTTGATTAATACAGCTACACTCAAATACTTGACATTATCAGTGTTGCAACTAAAAACTGGATCGGGAACCACACCAGAAATCATACCTGCAAAAGAGAACACGGAGTGACCGCCGGATGGGTTTCTGGCGGGGGAACGCTCCGATGCTTAAGTCAGAGATGGCTAACAATGTAGAACTCTGAAGAAGCAGTAAGACACAATGTGTGATTGTGTGTGAACTTGTCTTTACCTGAGGGGCTTAACCCCTTTATATAGTGGTAGAAGGAGAAGTCCTAGTAGGACTGGGCTTTGACCAACTCTAATCAGAATCTAATTAGGATCCTAGAGGATCTCATGTTAATCTGAGTTGATAGAGTCAGAGCCATTTTAGGATTTTGCCCGGTGATTGATACTGTAAATGGCATATCAGTAATGAGCCAGTATGGGTTACGTGTCATAACTGCCACGTGTCGTCCGTAGATTGGAGGGATATTTTTAGCTATATCATATGCCTTCTGCTTTTGCCAGCGTTAATGAAGCGGGTGGAAGCACACTTTTTCCACTAGTGAAAGCGAAATATGCCAAAAACAGAATTGAATATGTTTGTCTGACATTTCAAATATCCAAAGAGTGCTCTGCTCAGACATAGTTCTGCTCGGGCAGAGTTCTGCTCGGATGAGGTTTTGTTCGGACAAAATTATGCTCGGACGGGATTCTGTTCGGACAGAATTCTGCTCGGCCGTTGTCACTCTGCTCGGATAAAGTGTTCGGACAAAATTCTGTTCGAATAGAATTCTGCTCGGACGGGATTATGTTCGGACATAATTCTACTCGACCGTTGTCACTCTGCTCGGGCAGAGTGTTCGGACGGGATTCTGTTCGGACAGAATTCTACTGGGCCGTTGTCATTCTGTTCGGGCAGAGTGTTCGGACGACATTCTGTTGGGTCTCGGTCGTTGTCACTCTGCTCTGGCAGAGTGTTCGGACGAAATTTTGTTCCGCCAGAATTCTGCTCGGTCGTTGTCACTCTTCTCGGGCAGAGTGTTCGGACGGGATTCTGTTCTGTCAGAATTCTGCTAGACCGTTGTCACTCTGCTCGGGCAGAGTGTTCGGACGGGATTCTGTTCGGACAGAATTCTGCTCGGCCGTTATTACTCTGCTCGAGCAGAGTGTTTGGACGGGATTCTGTTCGGCCAGATTCTTGGTACCCTCCACGTGTCTCCATCTGGAGACTCTGTTATGCCTTCAAATGCAGGGGATGCCGCAGCTTCTCATCTTCCGGGGGAAGGTCTTTCTGGTGATGCCCCCGAGCCTTAGAGTTTAGCCTTTGTATCTAGGCTTTGTGCTTTATACAGACAGAGAATTTTGATGCCCGTTTGGGCTTATTGTAAAACTCTTTATCTTTTATTTCATGCTGTTATGCTTTACTATGTGTTTCTCACGGTTTGTCTTTACCATTCACACAGTATTATTGATTTTTACTTTGGCTCAAACCCTTTATTCGTCACTTAAAGAGTTTGGAAAGAAGTCGAGCACCCTCGCTCAGCCTAAATTTCGAAGAAGCAAAAGCTTTTATGGAATGACGATGCCCCCATTAACTTTTGTTTCTTCATGGATTTAGATCTGTAGCTAATCTGTTTGGCCTACTCTTGTATTTTTATAAAACCCAAGAGTGTTCGGTCATCACTCTGTTGAGACAGAATGTTTTGCATAAGTTGGTCACCCTGTTCGGGCAGAGTGTTCGGCCATCACTCTGTTCGGACAAAATGTTTTGGCGAAGTTGATCACTCTGTTCGGGCAGAGTGTTCGGCCATCACTCTGTTCGGACAGAAAGTTTTGGCTAAATTTATCACTCTGTTCAGGCAGAATGTTCGGACAGAATGTTTTGGTTAAGCTTATCACTCTGTTCGGACAGAGTGTTCGGCTGTCACTCTATTCGGACAGAATGTTCGGCCATCACTCTGCTCGGGCAGAGTGTTCGGCTATCACTCTGTTCAGACAGAATGTTTGGCCATCACTCTGTTCGGGCAGAGTGTTCAGCTATCACTCTGTTCGGACAGAATGTTTAAGTTTACATTATAACAATGCTGAGAAAAATGACTTTATTGCTCGAGCAAAAGATGAAGTTTACATTGGATTGCTTGACAACCCATTTATTCGAAAAAAATCTTTCTAAAGACAATTTCTAAAAGATTGGGGTTTTGATAAGGTCTGGGCCCTTATCCCCCTGAAAAAGAAGTGTCTTGCCTCAAGGCAAGATGCTACTGGTAATATTTCTATAAATTCTCAGCATTCCAAGTGCGAGGAATTGGTTCTCCAGAAAGTGTTCCCAGTGTATAGGCACCCGGTTTGAGCACCTTTATAACACGATAGGGTCCTTTCCAGTTTGGAGATAACATTCTCGTCGCTGTCTTTGAATCGGAGACTTCTAACTTGCAAAGACATCCCCATAGGTTCTCAATAGGTTCACCAGCTCGAGCTTGGTGTTTTCCTTAAGATCGAACCCTTCCGAATTGTCTTGTCTTCTTCACCGGGATACACTTCAATGCTTACAAGATTTTTAACTGGTTCTCCGCTTTGCATCTTTGTGTCTTCCCGGAGGTCTTCGATAATGAGTGCTTCCTTGTTCTTTGATGGGCATGAAGTCACGTAGCACTGACGAGCTGTAGTCTGGTCTCCTTTCACCTCTCCAATCCCGTGTTCCATGGGGAACTTCATCTTGAGGTGATAAGTTAACACTACCGCTTATAACTGATTGAGTGCTGGTCGTCCCAATATGGCATTGTATGCTGAGGGGACTTTTACCACCACAAAATCAAGCATGAAGTTGGCTTGTGTCGGAGGTGTGCCAATCGCAACTGGGAGTGCGATAATACCTTTGGTTGCAACCGGATGATTGGAAAATTCATACAACGGTGTATCCATCTTTCGAAGACGGTCCGTTGGAATATTCATCTTCTTGAATGCATCGTGGAATAAGATTTCTGCGGAACTTCCGTTATCAATCAAGACACGCTTACATCAAAGTTCCCAGCTTTAATGGTGATGACTAATGGGTCATCGTGGGGAGTTTTTATGTCCTTCGAATCATCATAGAAAAAGGTGATCGTCGCTGCGGGTACCATCTTCATTTTCTTATTCGGGGGTGGGCTCGTTACGCACACTTCTCTGGTGAATGCTTTGCGAGCCTTTCCTGATGAGCCTCCTGCGGCTATTCCCCCAGATATAGTGTTGATTGTACCCGCATTCTCTTCCCGATCTTCTCTTTCTTCCATGGCCGATGGTGTTTGCTGTCTTCCTTCTCCAGGAGCTACAAACTTTCTCAACTGGCCACGCTTGATAAGGGCCTCAATCGCTCGTTTGAGCGACCCGCAATTGTCAGTTGTGTGGCCATGATCGTTGTGAAAGTGACACCACAAATCTTTGTTCCTCTTGTTTGGTCAGGATTTCATTATGTCTGGCCACTAGAGAGCCTTGTTTTCTTTGATCTCATGAAGAATCTGCGATGGCTTTGCATTGAGGGGTGTCAGATTAAACGTGTCTTTTGGACGTCGTTCATCACGTTTAGAACGTTTTGCTGATTTTCCTTCTAGAGGAGTTACTTCTCGAGATCGTTTCTTCTGTTCTGGTTTCCCTTCTCTACGTCGGTCCCTGTGTGTCTCCAGGTATTCTTCTGCTTGAATATATTTGTTAGCCTTCTCGAGAAGGGTTTCATATTACTTGGAGGACTTTTGTTCACAGAGAAAGTGAACTTGGATGTGGGTCGAAGGCCTCGGAGGAATGCAGTATACTTCACAGATTCATCCAAGTTGTCAATTTCCAAAGTGGCTGCATTGAATCGTCCGACAAAGCATGCCAAAGATTCATTTTTCTCTTGCACAATGTTTAGCAGACTCGCCGAGTTCTTCCTTCGGGAGCGACTGCTTACAAAGTGCTTTAGAAAGAGATCCGATAATTGGCCAAAGGAGTAGATAGATCTTGGTTGTAAAGATTTGAACCATGCGTGAGCAGCCTTCCTTAGGGTGGTAAGGAAGGCTCTGCACATGACAGCATCTGAGACCTAGAGGAGGAGCATGTTTGTTTTAAACTGGTAGACATGTTCTCTTGGATCTCCAGTTCCGTCGTAGAGATCACACTGAGGCATTCGAAAATTGGGAGGCAACTTTGCTTTCTCGATGGCCTCGGATAACGGATATCCAGATTCTTCCATCGGGGGAGATCGTTCTGAATAACGATATCTAGGGACAACTTTCCAAGAATCCCGTTCTCGGGTATGAAACTCAGGCATCCTCTTTTGGTGGATAGATCTTCGAAGGGTCTCAGCTTCGGCGGCCTGTGTGGGAGAGAAGTTGGTACTGTCTTCGACAGAAGGATCACGACGATAGCATGATCCACTCCTGGTGCTCTTTGCCCTTCTCTTTGGGATCAAAAGTCAGATCGGCCGCTGATCTGTATTTACGGCTGTAACTTGATCTCGAGGTGAGACGGAGGCGAAGATCGCCCGGGTCAAGATGAGAATGGTGAGTGGATGGAGGAGCCACCGCCATGTCGAGCTTTTGTTGATGAGTGTTCACGACATCTTTCAGCTCGTGGATCTCTTTTGCAGCATGGGGTGTTTTGAATAACTTACGGTTCAGGCGATGACAAAGGTCCCCATTTTTCAGAGTAGACGTCGAATAGCGATTTCTTCGAGGTCTAGTTTCTGATTCGGGAGTTGCAGATGTTACGTTAACGTGTGCATCTTCCGCAGAACTGGCACGACGACGTGAAGGTGTCGAACGGTGGTCACGACTGAGTCGACAAGAGCTGCTAGTTCGGGCGTGACGGTGTGGAGAACAACTATGTGAAGAGTCGCTTAGAAGAAGAGTGATTGGCCATGTTCCCTGTAGTGGTCCCACGGATGGCGCCAATCTGTTGCAGCTAAAAACTGGATCGGGAACCACACCAGAAATCAGGCCTGCAAAAGAGAACACGGAGTGACCGTCGGGTGGGGTTCCGGTGGGGGAACGCTCCGATGCTTAAGTCAGAGATGGCTAACAATGTAGAACTCTGAAAAAGCAGTAAGACACAATGTGTGATTGCGTGTGAACTTGTCTTTACCTGAGGGGCTTGACCCCTTTATAAAGTGGTAGAAGGAGGAGTCCTAGTTGGACTGGGCTTTGACCAACTCTAATTAGAATCTAATTAGGATCCTAGAGGATCTCATGTCAATCTGAACTGATAGAGTCAGAGCCTTTTTAGGATTGAGCCCGGTGATTTATACGGTAAATGCCATATCAGTAATGAGCCAGTATGGGTTACGTGTGATAATTGCCACGTGTCGTCCATAGATTGGAGGGATATTTTTAGCTATATCAATCAGTAAGAAGAATTGGCGAAGCTCTGGTGTACGCATGAAGCCAGGGAAAGAAGAAAGCACTGCACATGGAATACAGGGAGAAACGGGAGAAATAATACAGCGTTGCCTTCGGGTGCTTCAAAAACCACCACCTGATCTCTAGCATCTACAAGGAATAACAAGAGGCATCAAATATCTGAATAAGTGAAGGTCTTGCAGTCTTAAACCCTCTACAGAGACAATAACAATCTGTTTGCGCTGCTGGGCAAACTCACTATCGATCGTGCGCTTGCGACATAACCGATGAACAGTGTGGGATCTTTGTTGCCTCTCGGGCCTGAGGACTTCACTATAAAGGAAAACTAACTAGTGACAATATCCTGAGTTGATCAAAAGTCGATGCGCCCACTGAAATTACAAAGATAATTCTTATAGTACAACGAACACAATTTCTACAACGAACACAATTTCTACAAGGCACTGGATTTCTTATCGATACTACACAGATCATCTAACAGGATGCCTAAGAAGTCTAAATAAGCCATTCTTCCTAGTGTAGTTTTGTTGAGAGATTGACGACCCTTTTTCTGTTGCCTTGCATCTGCTCTTTTATACTGTCATTCCTTATCTTTATTGGGAGTAACTTCTCGAACCCCATGATCGATCGCTCCCTCCGAAATCTTCTTAATCATGCTGATCGTGGCCTGCTTCGGAAACTTCTCACTAACCGTTTTTCTTTGATACGTTTATCTTATCTCCACGTTTTTTTAACGCCATCGATCATGTCGTTCTTTGGTGGTTTCCTCCTTCTTGTGTGGGTTATTCAAATATTTGTTTCCCGCTTTTCTTTTCAATTATTTATCTTCTCCTTGCAACTCGGTAACCGATGGTAACCATAACAGTCGTGCCTTCTCCACTCTCTTCATTAATGCGCTTTTTTGTGGTAATCATCATGCCACGTGTATACACATTATTTGTGAAAATATTGGTGTCAACATTGCCCCCCCTTAACTTGCATGACATATATAGTCGTGTGAGTTAATCCCCCTGTTCGCCTCAACTTCTAAAGCCCTTAACTCCTGGCCATTTTATCGAGGCTGTTTTAAATTGACCTTTGTTCGTTCCTTATTAGAGTATCTTCTTAATCACAGTAAACCCTAGAATTTCTGATTGTTCCTTTATCGCACTTTTTCCAAAAATCATGATGAAGAAAAGAACTATTCCTTGAAGCAATGAGGGAGAAGGAGTCGAGTGTCCCCCTAACCCTCGATGGGGGAGTTGGGGCTCTTATGGACCATATCGATCCTATCAACTCCCTCGTTCTGATTCCCTATAAGAAACGCCCAAAATCTATCAGCCCACACATCTTAGGCCCGTCTTTTAGGGTATGTCCTCAACCCTTAAAAGGATACCCAATTGACGATTCAGAGAAACTGCTACTCAATTCGCCTTTCCTGAATTGGAAAGGCTGGAGCGAAACTGGTCTGCCGATTAGATGTTGGCCAACTCTGATTCATGTCGATTGGGCCTTGTGGGTTGACCGTTTGTCTACTTCTTTTGCCAATCAGTGGAGGTGGCAAGGTATTTTCGAACTGATTCACATGTCTAAAACCCCTCCCAAAGTGGACTGATGGCTTTTGTCTAGTTCTTTTTGTTTCTGGTCAATTACCACCAATGCCCTCATGCTAAAGACCAAAATGATGGCCCCTACCATTTTTTGTGTATGTGCTTTAACAGGCCTTCTGCCAATTGGTAATCATGCTAATGCCTTGACCTATCACAACCCAACCAAATTGTCTCTTGATGTTTCCTCTTCCAAGTATTTTGAGATTTTTGAAAGATATTTTATTAGGTCAAAGAATGCTAACACTTCACTCGATCTGAAAGAGTTAGCCATTTTCCTATGGATGTGGCTTTCTCGTCATGTGTTCTGTGTCCCTAGCCTTTCATTGACCAAAGAATATATGAACTCAGCCATTAGCTTAGCTCATGGTAGGGACTATGTGCTTGCACCTTTACTATTAGGCAGCTTGTATAGATCGATGTACACTATGGTAGAGAAGAAAATTCATTGGAGCATCGGTGATCCTTTCTGGCTGATGCAATTGTGGTTGCAAGCTTACTTTCCAGAGTTTGGACCCCTTGTCCTTAATCAGCTTGATTCTTTTTACCTGACCTATGGACATCGCCTTTCTTTGGGTGAAATCAGTCTTCACTCTTTCATATCCTGCTTCCGATTCTTCTTTGATTTCAATTACTTCAAATGTGCACACCCTTTCCATGCCAGGTCACTCGGGCCTAACTGGTTTAAAACTCTTCCCACCCATATAAATGATACTATGCCTGTAGAGTTTCAAGATTTTGTTCGGAGAATATAGGCTAGCTTTCTCTGTGGGCGATTTCTTCACACAGGTCGTTAGATTACCACCACTCCTTCAGGATCCTACGGGTACGAGCGGTATACCCCATCTCAGTTTGGGCAACAGTTTGGACTAGTACAAGGGATTCCAGCCCCTTTCTTCATAGACAACAATTTCTTGGAGACTAAAGAAAAGATTAAACTGATCACAACAAACCATATCAAGAAGATAGATAAGGTTGTTAACGAATCGATGGACAACTTTGTCATGTCCAATTTTAAGATATGTACTGCTATATCAATTACCCCTTTCGATTCTTGGTATCAAAAAAATGCCTCCAAATTGTATGATGGCATCAACTACGTTAACTGTATGGTTTGTTTGTCCATGGACAACCCGCATCGTCCAGGTATTACATTTTTCTTTTGATACCATTTTTCCATCAATCTCAGCTTATTTACCATATCTAGGTTTATAGATGTAGAAGGTAGTAGTCAACCTGCCATTTCCCAGAAAAGAAATCGATCCCCTTCTGTAGGGACCTCTCATTCGGCACAAAGCAGGAATGGAAAGGAGCCTGTCGTCGAGCCTTTCTCAGAAAAACATGATGTTGATGATGAATCAAATGATTCTTTTGAAGACTTGCCCACTGAAGAGGGGAAAGAGGCTAAAGATATGGAGGAAGATGATGAAGAAGATGTTGTTCCTCTTATTCATCAGAAGGCAGCAATTTGAGAAAAGAGAAGGCAATTTGAATGCGTTCCTGGCGACCTGCGACACCCTCAACCCAGGTGACATCACCGGGCTGAGTTATCGACCATAATCACATTCAAAACCATGTGTTGATTACAGAGCAACTACATCCTCAATCTTCATACTCATACATCATTAATAGACGCTCCAAAATACGTCCTTACAAAAATTTTCTTACAAACATACATCATACTGCAGCGGAAGACTTTCAGGTCTCTAAACAACATGAATGTTTACAACCTAATATACGACTGTAGTCGTAGGACTATTATCAGCCTATCTGATAACTCAATCTTTATCCCACCATTTATAGCGGGTCTTACCTCACACAACTTATCCCCTTGCTCAACTTTTTCTAGCTTGTTTCTCTTCTCTTTTCTAGAGGGTTCTCCTTGATCAACCTTATAGCCTGCACAATACAACATAAGGAATGAGCGCAAATAGCCCAGTAAAGACAACACGAGGAGAATCGTGTATAAATGATTCAAAGGACTCGGAGGAATAATAATCATCTCAACGATAGCAATGAATCAAGAATAGTCAATAAATTTTCGACATCAGCATAATTGTCAAACGATAATTTTTCTTTCGTTAGGCTGAGCGACTTTAAGGCCCAACTCCTCATGGACTGGACCGACTGATCGACCGACTATGCAAGTGGACCTGAAATCCAAGGTCGTAAAGGCATACATCATTGAAATACAAATCATTAAAATCATCAATATCAAAATAAAATCAAATGCAATGCACATGGACAAGACGGACAGGACTCGACAGACACGACAGACTTTGCTCTAGCGACATTTATCCTCTTTGGCTAGTGATCATAATTCATAGGCCATCCTCCTCATATTGATGCCCCATTTTAGGGGATGTTCATCTCAGTCTCAAGTAAATAAAAGAGACACTGTCAACAAGCAGGGAACTCATTTAGAGTGCTTTCCCTAACCACGTTACAGCCAAGCAACAAGACATCATCAACGGGGAGGATTAAGGAAAAATTTATTCCACCTTATGTCCTCAACAACACAGCTCAACAAGGAATACCGGATCAGAAGATCAACCGGTGTTCAGACCTAACAACAAGAGTTCAACGTAACATCATCAACAGGGCGGACTTGGGAAAAGATTACCGCAAGCCCTCAACAACATTCTTACATAAGAGAAATGTCGACTACCAATAAGTGTTCACATTTCACAACAACACGCAACGACCTTAACAGCATCATCATCAACGATAGGGAGGACTCGGGAGAAGTTTGCCACAAGTCCTCAATGGTGTTCTTAGAGAAGAGATATCGGCTATCAATAACCGCCGACATCTCACAACAGTCACACGATAACCCCTACGCAACATCATCATCAACTTTAGGTATGCTAATCGAATCAGACCATAGCATACTAGGACACAAATCATCCTTATTAAATTCTTTCAACAAGGCGGACTAAGGGAATTATTCTACCCTAAGTCCTCAACAGTTCAATTCAAATATGCATATACCGGTCACAATGACTACCGGTGTCCAATCATAACGACAAGAATGCAACAACACGTCATCAACATGGCATGCTAATCGAACAATTAATTAGCATATCGAACCGCATTGTCCTTACCTGATTGGCTTATAGCCAAAGCAACTCACAATCTCTGATCGCAACGAGCTGTAGCACATAGTCAAATAATAATCTGCTCGTTAGAAATCATTCCACATATACGCAGTCCCAATTCTACCCCTTCCCATTTAATCATTTATAACGTCTTACAACAGCTTGTTAATCCGATCCAATAATTGAATCCTTAACTTACAAACGCATTAGCAATAGCCACAACCTCATTATTTCAACTTATTAACATCATTCCTTACTTCCCACTATTTTGACCGCTGAATTACGCGTGTTTCCTAAAATTTGGCGTCAACATGGCAAATTACCAAAATATTCCCTGATGGCCGCTACGCCACCAACACCCCAAAACCGCTTTAAAACTACTTTTTGGATGCACTACATCATTTACAGCCCAAATAGTCCCTTAGAAAACTTTAAAGGAAAAAATTACCAAAACACCCCAACTTATGTGAAATTATCAAAATACCCCTTGGCAGCCATCGCCCCAACAAACATCTCAAAACCCCTTCAAAAATTTTTTTGGATGTCTTACACCCCTTGCCAGACCAACAGTCGTTTGAAGTATTTTATAGAAAAGATTACCAAAATATCCCCTTTGAGCGGCAAATTACAAAAATGCCCCCGGGGTTCACTATCGCCGCAACGCTTCGAATCAGCTTCAAAACAACCCTTTAGGTGTTTTATAACCCTTTTCAGACTAAAAAGTCCTTTGAAAAAATGTTATCGGAAAAATTATCAAAATACGCCTCTCCGGGTGACAATTTACCAAAATGTCCCCTGAGAGTTCTCGGCACCATAAAAATCTCAAAACTACTTTAAAATGCTATTTTATGTATCGTGAAATCATTTTTGAGCTAAAAAAGCGTTTTAGAAAATTTTCGCCTGAAAATTCTGAACTGGTGTCTGGACTGAGCGCTTAAAAGCTCGTTCGACCAAAAATAGCTAACGACTTCGGAATGACCTAAAATCTTGGAAAATGAAACTTTTCAGTATCCCAGAGTCCTCATCAAGTTTTTGAGCAAAATTGCATTCGTTTGATATTTTAAATTTCACCATAAATTTTCAAACTTCCCGCATTTGTTCACCCCCTTCCCGATCTGAGAAAATTTTGAAATTGTTCCACGATACAGGTCTCCTAAAAATAACTAGGGTCTCTTTTTCATACTTTGGGTAAATCTAACTCTAACTATTTTTAAAAATTCGAATTCCAAACTGATTACTTAATTCCCACCTTTAGTGACAAAACAGTCACTATTCACATTAACACACACTACTTCACCTTCACGCGCACGCACACACGTCTTCTTCCTCCTCCAATCAGCCTCAGATCTGGGCACACTCCATCCACTCATGCATGGATTTCCTCATTAATTCACTTTTAATCTCTTAATTACATTACAATCTACTCATTAATACCCTCAACCCACTTAATTTACACTATTACACACAATTAAACACACAATTTCCATAACCCATCTCAAACCCGAAGAACACCTACCGTAAATCCTCCAAACACACACTGAACACGCACCGAATGTGAAACCATAACCATTTTCTCTTCTTTCTCCATTCTAAGTTCTCATATTCATAATTACAACAAGAACTCAAATCAATTTTTCCCATCCCCGATTATATATACGCAACCGAGACATATATATACATATCTATCTCACATATGTTCAACCAAAATTTCATCCCAATCTCCACAATTTCGTAATTAGGGTTTAAGATTAAGGGATTACCCAGAAGAATATTCGGGTTCTTGCTTTTTCCTTTTCTTCTTCTCCTCCTTCTTCCTCTTTTTCCTCCCTTTTTCTTCCTCTTTTTGATGTGTTCTTCACGGGTTACTGTTCATGCCCAACTACTATTCACGACTTTCCCTTAATTCCACTTTCCACCCCACAAACCTTCTTTTATAATTTCCTCATTCAACTTCATCCATTCTTTATTTTATTATGTGTTTAACTTAATCAGCTTAACATCAACTAGGAGGTGGCCAACTTCAGGCTTATTTTCTCCCAGATTCGTAACACCTCTTGCAAATTTTCAAATTTTGCACTTTGGCCCCTCAACTTTGAAAAATTACCACTTGACCCCAAAATCACCCTAACCCCTCATTTTGATGGTTTTCACTTCCTAACACCCACTTATTGTCAAAATGACGCTACTTAATAGCATATGTATCCCGCTCACCATATTTTCTAAAATTATATTTTTGCCCCCTAACTTTTCAAATTGCATTTTAACCCCCAAGGCCACACTAACCCCTTATTTAGCTTCTTAACACTTAATCATCACCAACCTATTGCTACTTAATAAAAATAGCACCCCTTAATTAATCAAAATTATCGTTAGATTAATTTTCGGTATTTTTCGGGGTATCACACCCTCTCCCCTTAAATGAATTTCGTCCTCGAAATAAGGACAAACCTCATTCTGCAACTTGGTGCGGACATTATTACCGCATTAGCGTCTTGGGTTTTAAGGTAACCTCCTTGATCGCATGATTTCCCCAATCAACTTTGAGCACCAACATTCACGTAAAGCATGTTCCTTCTTATCAGCCATCTTCCTCGGTCCCTCCTAGTACGAGATATTATCTTGAATTTCAGCTTATTCCAACTAGATCCCATGCATAGAATTGGGATCATACTTCCTCAATATTGACACGTGATACACGTTACGCAATTAACTCAATCCTGAACGTAGATCGAGTTTGTATGCTATCTTCTCAATCCTAGGAAGGATTTTAACCGGTCCGATGAGCCTCAGAATTAACTTCCTCCACTTCCCGAATCACATGACTCATTTCCACGGTGACACTTATAAAATTTACTAAGTCGCCTACTTCAAACTCCAACATCATACGCCTTTTGTTAGCATAACTTTTCTTCTAATTCTGCGCAGTAAGATTTATTTTTTTTGGATATCGATCACCTTGTTTTCTATTTCTTTGCACAGTCTAGTGCGAAATAGTCTTTGTTTCCCAAAATAAATTCTAATAAATCAACCTGCAACATTTTTGGTTAAGGATATCTGATTACCCCAATGCTCTGCAAAAATGAATAATGCGGACCTTCAACACCCTTGCAATATTTATATCGTACGTCCTGAGTGGCCACCCGTTTGAGGTAAAAGGCCATTCAGATGGTTAACTCACTTATTTCCAAATTTTGGAGATGAACTTTGCGTCTCTACTGGACACAATAGTTATTGGGACTCCGTAACAACTAACCACTTGCTTAACATATTGGGCAAGTCGTTCAGAAAAATTTTCTTTCCGGATAAAAATAAATCGTGACGTCTTAGTCAACTTACCCACTACAACCCAGATAGATGTATCTCTCTTAGTTGTTCGTGGTAATCTTAATTCCAAATTTCATCATAATGTGTTTCTACTTCCACTCAGGTACAAAGAGTGGTTGCCACTATCTGGCGATCTTATTATGATCCACTTTTACCTATTAGCAGGTCAAACATTGGGATATAAACTTTTATATATCCCTCTTCATGATAGGCCACCAAAATTCTTTGGGCCCTAACTTAGGGTACATTTTCTTCTCCCCTAAGTGAATCGACACTTAAAACTATGAGTACCCTTCACAATTTCTTCTCTCAATTCATCACTAGGTGGAACACATATCCGACCTCCACATTCATAATCACTGTCCTTATCCCCATCAAAATTTCTATCTTACTCCTTTCTAATCCCCGTTGGATCTCAACATCCTTTCATCTTGGCCTTAAGCTTCCTTGATTTAATTAAGATGCGCATGTTGCATTTCCATGTGAAAAAAACTATAACTTCCTTTTCTCCTTACTCAAACTTTGATTTCGAGTTATTCACATTCTCATCAACTTGGCGTAACAATCATCGCAGTCACTTTTCCCTAAAGGGCATCTTAGAGAAATTCTCAATGACTTTCTGGTAGCCTCTGACTGATCTTAGGAAGATACTCATCTCAAATGCGGACTTTTGTCATTCCCCATTTGTCACATTTTCAACTTTCCCCAAATCTCCTAACCTACTTCCGCATCAATCCCATATATCCAAATTTCCCAGTCAAAATTCACATTCCTTAAATTTGTCAAACTTGCCATTGTGCAAGTTCCTCGTTGCCTTTAGTATCATTCATAAGGGCACCAATAAGGCGACGACACGATGATCAAGTACTCTCAAAAGACTTGATTCCTCAAATTTATAACTGCCACAGGGGCCTTAATGAATCCACCTGACACTACCAAAAAATTATAATGCCTGTCTCCATTTCTAAACACAATCTTGACAACTTCATCCTTCCTCATTCCTTAACCGGTGATGACCCGCTCTAAGGTCAACCACAGAAAGAAAATACTTAGCACCTTGCAATTGATCAACATATCCTCTAGTTCAGAAAATGAGTAATTATTCCTGACTGTCACCTTATTCAGCTTCTGATAGCCAATTCATAGTCTCATAAACCTCTCTTTTCTTTTTCTTTTCTTTTTTTCTTCAATGACCATCGCCCTCCTTTAGAGAAACTCCGTTCAATATACACTGGTTGTTGACATTTTAAAACAGCATCTTTTGATTCATCTTAGACATTAGCTCACAGCTTTCTCATATATGTACGGTACTCTGCAACTGCCTTAACATAGTCCGTACCCTAATGCCCCAATCCGTACCCCCTACATTTTATATCCTCCTCTTTGTCCTGAACTTTGTTCGGACTGTTTATCATGTACTTACTTCTTACAATTCTTTTCACTTTTCCAGTTTTGATCCTGGATTCTACCTCTTTCTATCCTCGCTCTTTTCTTTCTTCCCAGACCTCTTTATTCTCTGCCTTCACCACTCAGTTTTTCTGCTATGGAATTAGAACCTCACTACATGTTCCTTTTTAAGGATTATTTTCAAATTCTCCTCATTTTGTTCCACTTTTCACATTTTTCAGTCATCGCCTGGTGATGGCAATTAGGCCAACTCATCAAATTCCCTGACATCTTTTTTTTTTGTCTTTCTATCCTTTCATTTAGCACGCTAAAGGTATCTCCAACTTACTCTGCAATTTAAGCAAAAATATTTATCATCAACATGTTAATTGTACCTATTCCGGGCAACGCAGGCTAAATAAGCCACTCTCCTCAACTTGTTTTTGCCAGTTCTCAACAACTTGAAACTCCTCTTGTACATATGACTAGCAAAAACCATCTTTTAGACATTTCCCCACATCTTGTTATTGCAACTATCTTCTCCATCTTCTCTCAAATTCACGTAGTTGTCTACGCTAAACCATTTCCCTCCCGTGGGATTTCACCGGGCGGGCATCCTGAAAGTTCTGAGGTCTACATTCTTTACTTTCTTTTTCTGGGGCTGTCATAATAGCAGCCACCAGTTGTACCGTTGGAACTGCCACAATCCTTTTATAGAAGTCTCATTAGCTCTTTCTTAAGGTCTTCTTGACCTAATATAATTCCCTGCTTATTTCTTCCACTTACGTCCTTAACATTCACCATAATCACTTCTATTGAGGGTCCCTCTCTTGTCTTTCTGAGGAAGGAGTAGCACAACAATTAAAAATTGCGCACCACAATATTAACCTTCACGCTCAAATAGCTAACGATTTTTCATCATTAAACGAAATTTTTTTCGATAGTATGTAGATAATACTAATTCCCCATCACCCTTCTCCTTCTCAATAACAACTTTAGGTCCGACTTCAAAAGTGGACTCCACCCTTACCTGTACACCCCATCAACCTTAGAGAAGCCATACTGCTCCTTTAACAATTTCAGGCTTCAATGACTCTCACTTAGAATCCCTTGTTACACATCCCCATATAAAGTCCTATGGGGTGGCCAGTCATAAACAATCTGCCCTACCTTTTGGGACCATCTGCATACTGGCATCCACCGTCTCCATTAATATCTAATTCGATACTTACTTATCCTTTCATTCAACTTTTATTCTCTCAATCTTTTAGTTAATACCAGTTGTTTGGGACTCGAATGAACTTGTCGATCAGTCCCATTTTCCTCATCAATTGGAAGCATTTTCTCTTCTGAAAGTCCATCAAAACTCTACTCATTCTCACTCTCGACTCCTCGTTTCTTCATTCCAAGTTCACACAATAAAAGTGTTCAACCTCATCTATCCTCCCTGTGGTTCCAACAATTCACTTCCTACTGAACCTTCATCTGGTTTTTTCAATCATAATTCCATCTCATTTACCTTCTCATCAGGATCCTTTTTTGAGGTCCGACACCGAAACCTTATCATCATCAACCCACTCTTCTAAAACTAGATCAACCAACTCTTTCTTCTATTCCTAGCATCAATAGCCGGAATGCTGAGGTCATAATATATATGCCTTAGCCAACCTCAACCCACATAGGTATTATTTTGTAGGATCTTGACGAGGCCGTGGCCCGACACGCAGGGTACGCATATACCCCAAGTGTAAACAGAGAGTTACGCTCACCCAGGAGGGCCAGTAAGTAAAAAAAATAACATCATGCCTTATATATACGAATTTTTGGGGTGTTAATTTATATTTGAAATGTATTAATTTATCTATTTACTTCTTTGGCAAGATCCTGGCGAATCAGGTGAGGACAAAGATCAGCGTTCTTGTGAAGGGCTGATTCTTCGAGCCACGCCTGTAATGGAAGGACTAGGATGCCGATACGAGGGAGTACCTATGGGACGAGTGGCTTGTACGGTGAACTATTTTTTTCTTCGATAGTATTTGTTTAATTTGAATTTAGTATTTAAATTAATTTGGGTAATTGGATGCCTTACAGGAGGGATTCACGTTTGACTCGCCTGATCAGCAGGAGCTGGGGCGATAGGCCTTCTTTGCTTACATCAACAAGAATTATCGCCGATGGTTCCACGATGTCCGGGACCGGGCAAAAGGATGCTGCCTGAGGGTGCCCTGATGACAGACATGACGAGATATTCCCCACATAGGATATCTCCGACTGTATGGGGGCAGATGATAGATCGGTGGGTTGTGGATCCAGGCTGGGACGCCAAGAGTAAGAGCAGGGCCGAAAACAGACAGAACAGAGATCCGACGCACACGGGGGGGGGGTCGATGGCACACGACATCATCCGACACATGAATGCAGTCGATAACCCGGATCTGGAGGCGGAGGAGATCGTAGCTCTGACGTATAATCAGACGCACGTGCAGAAGAAGGACAAGGACGCGGCGCACCGGCCAGGCGACTATGTTTCAGATATTGCCCGGTGGATCTACGTAAGTCAATTTGTTTAAGTTGTTAATTTTTTGTCTTTCTATTCAATGTTTGTTGGGTTAATTAATGCCTTAACATATCTTTAAATCATTGTTCTTGCAGCCCTCGTATGAATAGCTTAGAAGGTCCGAGCAACAATCTGGACAGCCATCAATATCCACTAGTATGAGTGCGAGTACTGGCGGGTTGAAACGATGGCTAGATACACCGGAGGTCGTCAATCGGCCGAAAGGCCGCATACGCGGCCTGCCTAGCATGACTGCACATGCCATGATAGGAGCGTCCCCACCCCCCGCTGCCCCTCCACAGAAACTGGCTCTTCGGCGTCCGTTGGCTGAGGAGGAGATCCAACGCATTGCTATAGTGGTGTTGAGGATGATTAGGAGCAGGATCAACACGTCACCCCTGCTGGACATGCAGAGCCAACCCCAGATCAGCAGGATCCAGATCAGGGACTCGGCAATCCCTGATGAGCCCCTTCTCATGCTCGGTCCCAGCTTATCCCCCCCCCCCCCCCCGCCTGGCTTACACTCTTCTCCCCTCCCCTAACTGGCTATATCCTGTTCCTGGCTTGTCCATTTTATTTTTTATTATAATAAACATTTTTTGAAGTTGATTGTATATAGTAGTTTGTGTCTTGGGGATTGTGCGTTATTGTTGAGGATTGAATTTTTTATTACAGGTTTAGGCATTAGAAAAATAAAAATATATTTTTAAATAATTTTGAGTTTTAGCGACGGATTAATTATGTCGCTAAAAGTGTATTTAATTCTAAGATTTTTGTGACGGAGTGGGGGGACAAGATGTATATCAGCCAAAAGTCGTCAGTTATGTGTGTGTGTGTGCGCGCGTTATTTCTTATGAACTTTTTGGTTGCTTTGAATTAAGACTTGTGAAATTTGGTGGGCGAGACATAACTACAAAAATATAGTTAAATCATATTTGCATATAGTTTTGTAATATTTTAATATCCTTTTTGTACTCAAAATAATTATCACTATTAATGTTGAAGGTACGTAATAAAGTACCCAAAAAGTAAAGTATGCAGTAAATATTAAAAAAAACTCCATATCAAACAATACTTTTAGTTTATTTCAAAGTATGTTAGCACTAACTTTTTTTTTTGGTACAAAAGAAGTGAGCTTTAGAAGTTAAAGATTCAATAAATAAAAAGCAACGATATATTTTTTTGATTTATTTACTTACTAACAATTAATGAACTTTTTACCAAAACTCCATCTAAATAACTGTATACATCTTCCTCTTTTTCACTTTGTGGTTCACATCAGTAATCAACATTCTCATTTATATTCATTTCTAATACACCTGATTACTGTTTGTAAATTAGATAAAAATTACGGTCCTCTGTATTGAAAATCATAAAAGAAGGTAAAAAAAAGCGCAAACTATCTATTAAGTAAATTCTTTATGTAGCTTAAATAACCCACTAATACGTGCTGCGAAAATAGAGTTTGAAACATAAATGGGAGCACGCGGAGCTATTTTACTTACTCTCAAATAAATACCCTTTTAAAATATAAAATTAACTTTAAAATGAGATAATATTATGTTATCTAGTGGCAATGTCTGTCTTTAATTATTTTCCTTCAAGATCATGTTTGACGCTTTTTTGGCCATCCGTCTTAATGTATTTTTGAAGATTTTCTAAGACAATCAATTTAGAATTATGCATACATCGTAATGCTAATGATTATTTTAATTTATCATAGAAATGTTAAAGTATCCTACAAAAGCTTTGCAAGTTATTGAGGTTAAACGGTTATAAAGTGAAGACTATTCTTAGTCCATGTAAAATTTTAAATATTGAGATTAAACGATTCAAAAGAAAATGAAATCTTTTAGTTTGTGAAGTATTTATCATGTTGTTGTTTAAAATGCTTTTGAGATGTTAATTGTCAAATTTAAGGTCTGATATGTACATTCTATAGTTAATTGTTAGTTAAATTTATCATATAAGTGTACAAATTATGCAAAAGATTGAGATAAATAATTAGATAATGATGATTATTCTTATTCTCAAATAGACTGTATATAGATTGTATACTGAGTTCATTTATCTATATCTATACTACCTATAAAAGTATCAATGCTGTAAATTATTTTTGGACAATTATGTTCTCCGTTAATTACGCTAATAACAATCATATCCTCAATTTATGACTCCTTTTTAAATTTGGTTAAAATTAAATGAACATTGGATAATGAACATGTTCTAACATTGGGAAATGAAAAGTCTCATGACAAAGAAAAATAAAAAAAAAATAAATCCCTTTATTACTCCCTTTCTAATTTGGTTAAAATGAAATCAATATTGGATAAAAGATGTTCTCTAAATATTGGGTAACGAGAACTGTAATATATTTTCTTTTTCTTGCATTTTTGAGTTTGGACACAATTAAATAATTGTAAAACTAAAAAGCAAAAACAAAACAAAAAAACTGAAATACTTGAATAATCAGTTAAGAAAAAAATTGTTGAAAAAAAACAAAAATAGAAAAAAATGAAAAACAAGGTTAATATGTATCAAAAAAAAAAAGGTGTAAATACGGCGCAAAATAACAACAGTTTTATACAAAAATCATACTGCTCTTTAAACGAGATTACTCACTATTGAGAATAATGAAAAACATGGTACTAAGCATGCAAAAGATGCTGTAAGAAAGTTACAATTACAGAAAAATGATGGGCTTGTAAGGATGAGAAATGTGAACTTCCAATTGTTATGAATCAAGGTAAACAAGAAAATTAAGAATATTAGTTTATTTTAACAGAAATATACTAAAAGAAAAATGGGCTATAAGGACGCCTTCTAGCGTCCTTACAAGCATCATATAAGGACGCTTTTGACATAAAGGCGCTTTGAATAGCGTCGTAACGCCGCCTCATTAGAGACCGTCACAATAAATTATTACAACGCACAAAAGCGCCTCAACAAGAGAAGTCCTAACAAGGCGCAAATAAGAAACTGAACTACATCAAACACTATTGGGACACTTTTTAGCATTGTTTTAGATCTTTTAAGACGCTTCTTAGCGTCCCAAGATATATTTTTTTTTGAAAAAAAATATTTATATAATTATTTTCGGTTACAACTTTCAGCATATACCAAATGGGCTAACAGTAAATCATTTCAAAACCGTAATATCCACAAAATTATGTTATTTCACTTGTAAAAAAGTACACTCATAAAACCATCCTCTAGTACAATGACTATATGTAATATTAACAAGTTATAGCAGATACAATACAAAGTTTCTTGTCAATCATATAGACAAGTGAGCAAGTTCAAAGATCTATTTGGACAAGACAACTTTGTTCCAAAGATATACACAAGAACGCTAGGATATCAATGAATGAAGATTACTCCATATCTCGCAAAGACCATCACAGACTGCACAATCTTTGCTCAACTTTTCATCGGCATTTACACAGCTGTCAAAAAATTGATTTCCATCTAATCAAACTACAAGTAAAATGCAAAATTAGACAAATGGACAAATAGTCATATATAAAGTATCCAATACAATTCCAATTCATAAAGGAGAAATTGATATTAGGACCCATATGACATGCATTATGTTACCATATGCCATTGGAGGGCTATTGGCAGCTATATTACAGCACTGCCAGTTCCATATATTCCAACTAATCATGAATGAATGGACTAAAGACAATAGCATACATGTAAATGTATCGATAGTTATATCAGCTAAACTGAAAAAGTATTGATATTAATGAACTGCTACTAACCTTTACGACTTAAGTAAAATTATCTTCTATTATAATGATATCCGAGCTCTCTTTTGCAACTTATGTCCCACTTATGCTCATAGGAAGACAAATACCAACCTACTTTCCACAAAAGTGAACCAGATTAGTTCAATGAAGCAAGAAAATGAGACCAAAAGAAACTGAAAAAAAAAAAAAAAAGCTTTTTAACCCCATTTTAACATAAAAAAAAAAACCCGAGATTGTCGAGCGCAAAAAAATATGCATATAGAATCTCATCCAACATTAGTTACAAAGTATTAGATACTAATCATACAATTTCATCCGAAATCAGAAAGCGGATTTTGATTCTCATGAATGAACAAGCAAACAGGGTAGTCATGCCAATATTCCAATCCAGCTCATTCAGCTCCTTCATTGACTTCTAAATGCTAACAAATAACTACTGTAATCCATTGCCAACAAGCTGCAATTATGTTATTCACATACATTAGGTACGTTCCATACGAAGAAGTTCGCAGTTTATTGTTGTTTTCCCTTTGCATTTTTGCTCTTAAGGATGGATATATCACAGTAAAAAAAAATTAAGGAAAAGAATCCTAATTCAATCACTTTCGGAGTAGACTCATAGACAAAAACTGCAGCTTATAATATCCTTGTTCAACTAAAATTTGATTAAACACTACTCGTTAGCAAAATGCACAGCGCACAGCATAGTGTGCACACAGCGTTATCAGCAAAATTTGGAATCCATAAATGATAGGTATCGCAATTTGATGACTTTGACAGCTATGAGCTCGGCGTTAATATAGTTAATCGCATCTTTTGCCTCACATCTATTCATCTCACATCTATTCATAGCTGAAGAAGTTTACAAAGTTCTTACAAGTTGATCAAACCTCCATTGAGAGGTCTAGTAGCCAAGCACATATAAACAATTTGCACCTCTGTCTAGCCAAGTAACACTTTTTTATTCATATTCTTATGAAAATTTTCTCAACAAGGAGGCATCTTTCAGATTTTAGCAATTGAAGGACCAAAAAAAATGCAGTAAGAGTACACAGCTATATGAAGAGAATCACATTCTCAAACAACTGCCTGCATTATATTGAAGACTGACTCATCTTGCAAATTGCACCTCATCTCTCCACCAAGTTCTAGTTAGACCAACAAATCATGCTTTAGTAACTACTATATGTAGGGTACAGTACAACTATATTCTGAAATCTGGGCTTATAATTTATGCTACTCGGCGATCTCAAATATAATTTCCTAGATTAAATTTTCATTTAGGCATTACATCAAACACCTCCCGTGCACAAAATCTTGGTCCACTAAAGCAATCAACTACACAGATAAATCAAAACTAGGGCAAATGGGTATTTATAATTCTTGTTCGTTGATGATTTAAGCAGCTAGTAAAAGTCTCCCAAACTTGTTTCCAGTCTGAAAGTGTAGTGTATAAGAATAGAGGAAACGTATGTTCACGCAATCACTGTAACAGAGATCAACAACACATCGCATATACCTTGGTTAACAGATACGCTAGAGATTTTGGGAGCAAAACCCCTCTATGTATGGATCAGTGCTTGGGTAGTTTAGGCCACCTGTTTTTTGAGTCTGAGCCCATCACTATTAAAGACAATTACTACTAAACATCATAAAAACAATCAATTAACTACATTCACTCTTTCTTGGGTGAAAGAAATTACCTGATTAGATGAATCTTAAAGTGTGTTCAATCCCAAAGCAAATTGAAGATTCGTTTGAGAGAAGCTTTGAGACTTCAAATCTAGAAAAAAGAAGAAATTCAGCAAGTTGGTCGGATTAATGGAGAATGGAGAGAAGAAAGAAAGAGAGTGTGTGTGTGTGTGAGAGAGAGGGAGAACCTGATGAAGGTGGGTGCTTGTACTACTGGTTCTACCAGCAAAAATTGGTGGTGGTTCTCGTTGCAGATTCACGGCATAGACACAGGAGTTGGAAAGAAAAAGAGGTGGGGACAGAGAAAGAACGTAATCCATTGAAAGATAACTCAGATTTGCCCAGTTGGAGTGTAGGTTACGGGGACATCGGATTTCAGTTTCGAAAGGAGAGATGGTGGCCAGATGGAATGAAAAGAGGAAGATAAGGGAATTGGGGGATATATTGGGGGTAAACACTCGACAGCCAGATATCCTAGGAGGACCTTTATAGAGGCGATCAATTAGGATGCTGCAAAGCGTCTTATTACGTATGAGAAATAGAGGCGCTTTTATCTTAGCGTCTTATAACGGACTTTTTAGGACGTTTTTTTATAAAGCATCCCTTCATAAACGCTTCTTAATATTATTGATTCAATGATTTTGATAAAAGCAAGTACATGCTAATATTGGTCGTAGTTGAAAACATTCAACAGGCATTCATTTTATTATATTGTTCAACGCAATCAAAATTTTAATTGGATGACCAGTCTCAAAATTGATACAATCAAAGAAGGTACACAAATTCATAACTATATGCCTTGTAAAAATTTAGGCAAGAACGACGTTTAATACTAAAAATTACACGTAAAATGGAAAGAACCTTGAAAAAATGGAAGGGAAATAATTCAACTTCATTATTAGGATGGACAAAAAGGCTGCAAATGACAGAATCCGAGCAAGGCTGATAGCACACGAAGTTCAAGAATACTATCCAACATAAGAAAATAGTGGAAACTATCTAATGACAACTAAAGATCCGGTGCGCAAAAAAGAAGATCATTGTAATGAAGGTTAAGATATATTATATAATAAAGTAAAACTATATCTTCTCATTCTACATGCTAAAAGTTGAAAGCCTATTGTCTGCATTATAAGTGACTCTGATAACACAAAATTATTGATTTTATGCACATTCAGTACATCTTATTATTGAAATCAGAAACGTGCATTAATCACAACATTCCTATATATTGTTTTATGTATAATTTATTTATATACACATTCATAGTAATTGTCTATATTGTGAGTGTTGGTTTGTGGTTTGAACATATAATGTTCCAAACAGCTTCTCATTGATTATTCGCTAAAAACTCACTTTCCCTGTTTTGGTGTTTAAAAACAAAAGGAACTGGCCTACTTGCTCAATGCCGCAATCGACAGACAATAGTTCTCTCTTTGTAAACTTCTTTGTTTAAACCAAAAAGAAAAGGGAAAAAATTGTCTTAATAAGGCTTTGAGTTCTTCTTTCTTGTTTATTATTCAATAGAATTCCTTTTTTAAAATAAATAAAAAAATCTTTATTTTTGTCTTCTCGTGATGAATAGAAAAATCTAAAGCTTACAGAACCAAACCAAAGTACCATAAAATAATGAAAATTATAAATTTTAACTGTATATACCATAAATCAATCTGACATATTACAAAAAACAAAGACGTAGAGGTGATTCTTTTAAAAGTTTTTTCATTTATTTTTTTTCCAGCAGTAATATCAAACATTTCTTCAATCCAGAATCCTGAAAAGAATATTTCCAAACATTGATCACAATTGCAAACATTAAATATACATTTCTTCTAAAACAAGCACAAAAGAAATAAGAACGTATTTGAATCATATTATTTGATCCAAAAAAGCTAATAATATCACCTCAAAAATTGCTTTCAACCACATCCACGTGCAAGCCACGTGCTCCATACTAGTATTGATTAAGAGTATATATAAAACAGCTTTTGACTTATGAGCTATGACATTTATTTTCAGATTTAACTTTTACTTCACATACTTTTAGAATTTTGTTTTTTGTATTTAAAGTTCATTCAAGCTGTAGTAATCAAATTAAATCCTAGTAACTTATTCAGTTGATGTAACACTCTGAAATTTCTGGAGCATTGACCGATCAATCGATCAAATCCTCAATTATTCATTCAATTCAATACTATTATGAATAACTCAATAATATCCATATCAGAGCTCTACAACACTCAAATATCTCAACACAAGATAAATTCAAAGTGCTTAATTTATTAAGTTACATACTAGTTCTCTGGCAGGGGCTTAAATAAACAAATAAAGAAATGCTAAGCTATTCCATATCCAAGTTTATTAGTTCCAGAATCTTACTGACGATTATTTCTTGCAGAAGGGAACATAAAGAGGGAGTGAACTTTCAAGAGCTCAGTATGGTCGCTCGAAAATCCAAGGAGGAATACAATGAATATTAGATTTACATTAAAAATAATAGGGAAGAGATTCAACTCAAATCCCTTAACCAAACCAGATATAGATGGTAACAATTCTAATTACACAGATTGAACATAAGCGCAATGCAAAGCCACACAAACAGTGCATAGTAACTTAACAAAGCCACACAGACAATGCTCACTAACAATATGGTTACATATGCATATGAACACTAGCTAGATCATTAACGTACTAGCATCTCCTGACAATAACAGACTATCCTAATTTCACCCCTCGATACCGACCATTCTTATATCATCCCCGATACAGACCATCCTTATAACTCCTCAATACATTAACTCATGTCAATATGCAGAATGCAATAATCGATAATACAATGATTAAATCGATGCACAACGAGAAATAAATATGGAGCATTGAATAGAATTTTCAATAAACGTGTAAGGCTCAAAACATGGTATTAGCGGCAATCGATGTAATTTCATAACAATCATATTCGGGTCCAATGAGGATTCAATAAAAATTTAGAAAAAAATGTTTACGATGTCAAATAGATGAAATGAGATTTAAGAAGAAATCCCTTACCATGATCCAAGTGAGATGAAGTAAAATACGCTCAATCAAATCCTCGGAATTAACCTAGGTTGACATACCATTTATCAGTACACAATTCACGCTAATATATTTTAAACTTAATAAACTATTCACAGTGTTCTTATTCCTCAACTCACAACGACACAACTCAAGCGAGTCCCACACTTAGCTAACCTAACCAGAAAACCCGTCACACTCCTCGAGGCTCAGAAATAACCCAAGAAATGATCTTAATTCTCATTAATCATTCTTTATGGCTTAATACTGTATATAGAATAAAAATATAATTTTTGAATATTTTAAATTAAAAATAATTTCTTTAAATACATTAAAAATCCATAAATTGCCATAATTGCTTCTAGCCGGAAATACAAACTCATAATTTTGTAAAAGCCTTGATCTGTATAAAAATTATAGAAATAAAAATTAGAATTTAAAAGGCATTAAAACTATTTCTTTATTTTTCATTTTTCGAAATTCAATGCGATATAGAAAATGATAATAAGTCAACTCCAAAAATCACCAAATTTATATTGTGACTTCTTTATACTATAAAAACATTACTCAAAATTTTTCAGAACTTTTTCATGAGTTTTAAGGGCTCCAAAAGATTTTACAAATCCGAACAGAAAATATTAAAAATACATACATTCTCAAACAATTACAAAATTTTGCAAGAAATTCTAACTTAGCCTAAAGTATTATATTTTAAAATACGCTACCCCATACATGCATCATAGTTAACGCTAACCCGATAACCACTAACTGCATGCTTAAAACCCACTTCTTCTTCTTCTTCTTCTTCTTCTTCTTCTTCTCCTCTTTCTCTGTCACAGCCCAGACACTGAACTCACGGTTGTTCCTCCCCCTTTTCTTACACACGCTTATACATATTTACCACACATACACACACTCACACACAAAATACACACACTACACACAGGCATGCAAATTTCTTTCCACACCCACTCCCTCACGGCAAGTGGGTCTACTCTTCTCCCTTTTCTTTCTCTTTTTGCTTACTTCTTCCTTCCACTCAGTCACCATACACCCCCAAACCTTTATACACATACACATGCAAACAAATAAACACACACCCAAACGCACATTACCCGCAATTGTTCGCCCTGTTCACCCATAACACACGTATTACACTAACACATCCACACATATAATGCTCACACAGCACTCACACACCCAGTTGTTACCCTACTGCAACAGCCATATACCCACACATATACACACTGCTATGCACTCCTATTTACATCACACATCCTCACACAGCAACACACCCATGTGCCCCCTCCATACACGCATAAATGCACACACAAGTACCCATAAACACTCAATTTCCCATTCCCCTACACTCCCTCACACACTGCAAAACCCAACACACATATATGTACCACGCAGGACACCATGAAAGCGCCCACAACAGACAAACTCATACCCACCTCTCAACCACCCATGCAAACATATACATATACACACACCTCACCATACTACACATACCACTTTCCATCTCACACCCATATTTAGATACATGTTTACACAGCTATATATACACACCCGAGCACAACATACCTTCCATCTCACTCATATATTTTTTCTCCCACGCCGCCGTTCATTCTTTTTTTTTTAATACACTCACACACCTATATGTAAACACACATTACTCATGCACACAAAATACAGACACACGCTCCTTGCATCTCATACCCACTGCCCTACGGCTGTGGGTTTCTCTCCCACTCCTTTTCTTTCCCATTACACTTACCCACATGTTATCCACTCCCTAACCTCATATACACAATAAACCTTTACCTATACACATCATACAAGTTCCCACATACACCACTGAATTCACACCAAAAACACACGGCCATGGCAGCATTGAACCCACAAGGTTTCCATGCTTTTCACACTACAATACATACACAGGTTCATGGATTACTCTTTACTACACACTGTAAATTTGCAAACTATGGCAACCACAAAACTCACAGAGACCCATTTCTCACGGTTGAGTTCCCATGCCCCCCTTTAATTCCATAAACCATTAACTAAATAAGAGAGGAAAAGATCTAGAAAACTTACCGGAAAACCAAGACAATCGCCTGAAAAATCTTTGTCCCATCTCTCTCTCTCTCAAGTGGGTCTGACGGCTAGAAGGGGAGCCTTGGATGGCTGCCCCAGAGAATGCACTATATATATGAATAAAACCCTAGCTAGAAAAATAACAAAAACCCCCCTACTCATTTATTTTGTTGCTAAAATTTTCTTACCTGAACTCTATTATCACGAAATGGTCCAAAATAAATATTTACGACAGTTTATGCCCTAGAAGAATCATTAACGGATTTTTACGCTATCTCGCGTCACAAATCGTCGCTAATAAGTACACCGCTACTAAAAAAATTTAATTGTCACTAAAAGTATATCAATGCTAAAAAAAATATATATCGTCGCTGATAATGTTAATTTAAATTTGTTTAGGGTTTCGGGGTATTACAACTGATGAGATGAACCTTGAATATTCGAGGTTAGTTAATTAGAAATTAATTCATGGAGTAAACTGTTATTTTAACATCTTAAAGTGCTTTTAAAATTTTTGTCATATTAGGTTTGGTTTTTTTTTTCTATGGCATCTGTAAAAGAATGTGATTTATATAAGAGTTTTGAGGTTATATAATTAAAACTAATTTCTTAGCTATCCAATTTGTTTTTTGGTTTATAACTAATTTGTTTTTTGGTTTAAAAATACTTTTAAGTACTAAGTCATATGTGTTTTGTGTGTTGCTTCCGTAAAAAGCACAATTTTTTTTTAATTCATGAAGCATTAATGGTTAATATTTCTTGTATTTACATTTTTTAGATTTTATTTCTTTATTTTTAAGTTCTTTAGAGGTGTTAATAGTTAAAATTAAGCCATACTAAGTATGTATATTGATTCGGTAGAGTTTTACGTTCGGATTGTAACATTCTAGAATTTTCGAAATGTTAACGTTCGCTCAATCATACACACTAAGATAATGATAAACTCATATCCAAATAGAATTTCATCATCGCAACAGCTATACCTTTAATCAAACCATACTCTCCGTAGACTATCATAAATGAAACATCAAATTTAAGTCTAAAAACTTCAAATAACAATATTCACCCACGCAGGGGTTCTAAAGACCAAAACTAACTTAAATCAGTTACCTTCAACCTGCAGAAAGGAAGTCAAAAGAGAGTGAGCTTTTCAGAGCCCAATAAGGTCGATCAAAGATTAAAAACAACAACGATTCGGACAAGTTTTCATATAGCATCAAATGATAGTTTTTAAAAGGATTTTCAAATAAAGCACAACATTTCAATATAGAAGAATAATATGAACGATTTTACAATCAAGTTAAATAACATATTTTCAAAGGATTTGTTTTTGATGAAAACGCAGTAATTCGATATAAACATAGGGACGAGTATTATCTCAATCCCTTAAATCAGTAGTCATTCAAAACACTTCAGGTATAATAAAAAGAGATGGCTAATATTGAACACGAGCAGTACGATGTAGCAAAGTCACCCCGGCAATGCTCGATACACTTTACATATGCATACGTACATTAACTAGTCCATTTAGGTACTAGTTTAACCCAATCAACAGACCATCCTTATAACACCAGCAATACGCATCATCCTTATAACTCTCATGATTATTAACTCATGTCAATAATTAAAAAAAATTATAATTAAAAATATTTTACGATAATTGAATCAATAAACAGATAAAAATGAGAAGAGATAAGTGCAACTCAAAATATTTTACGATGATCGAATCAATAAACATATGAGGATGAAACAAGAATTCCAAACGATCGCTATAAGACTCAAATTAGGGTTTCATGGGCTATCCAAATATTTTCATGAAAATTTTATAAAACCATAGTTCCACGAAATTTGTGAAACAATTAAGTTTAAAATACAGAAATTTAGAATGATGAGTAGGGTTCGAAGAGAAAATCCTTACCTGGATGGCTGGATCAGAAACTAAGCTAGTCTTAACTAGACACTCATTTGTTAACCTAAACGAAACATTTCAATTATCGGGATATAGCTCATTATATAATATCTTAAACCTTGTACCCACTCACTCTTACTTTCAGAACGAACCGCTTACCAGATATGTAAAATTATCAAAACACCTCTCGCATTAAAAATTACCAAATGCCCCCGAACTTATGCCAAATTACCAATATATCCCTAATGCCTAACACACCACTACGTCCCAAAAAACTCAAAATACTCTTTTAAACGAGTAGGTGGGTTTTCAGACAAAAAGGACATTTTCAGGGAATTTTCTGTTCGGAACCCTTAATCGCTCCTTAAGTTGAGCGCCAAGTATCCCATTTCAAAAGTATATCAAATGACACCGGAATGCTGTGAAATTTTAGCCACTCAACCATCTCAATAAGATTAGATCCATGTAAAATGTTCAGCAAAAGTTTGTTTACTATGTCAAATAACTCAAAAACTTGTTTTCAAAATAAAACTATTTTCATATCCTATACGGGCCTAGAAAAATCTCAGAAAATTTCAAAATGTAGGTTTTGTAAAAATAATGGGGATTTTAGTTTTGCACTTTGTCAAATATGCTTAGAAATGACTTAAAGGTTTTGGGCAATAGACTAATCTCTAATTCTAGAAACAGCGTTTTTCAGTAAACCCTAGTTTTGTAGATTGACCATTTTGAGGAAGCAACATAATGAATCTTAAAAAATTGAAAAAGTACAAAGTTAAAGTATACTTACTGAGGTTTTCATAAATATAAGGGTCACAAAAATCCAACAAGTAACGACTTTTCTATAGCAAATTGAAATGGCTGATAGACACAGCATGTCTCTGTACAAACTTTTTTTTTTCAATGGTTCTTTTGAAGCCTAAATACTATGAATCTAATAAAACTCAAAACTACAAAACTTATGAAGATTAAGGTTTCTTGAAATAATTTTTTTACGAAAACTCCAT